>CAUYTI010066714.1:0-24464 GCA_963575145.1 Galago senegalensis | reverse complement strand
GTAGCTGGGACCACAGGCACCAGCCACAACGCCCGGCTATTTTTTGGTTGCAGCCGTCATTGTTGTTTGGCGGGTCCGGGCTGGGGATTCGAACCCGCCACCTTAGGTGTATGTGGCTGGCGCCTTAGCCGGTTGAGCTATTGGCGCCGAGCCATCACATAGGTTCTTAAAAGCTGAGTCCCTGTCTTTGGTCAGAGGGGAGAAGTGACAGTGGATGAACAAAGAGGCACTCCTTTCTGACTTTGAAGATGAAGGAAGGGGCTGTGGGCCAAGAACTGCTGGTGACCTTTAGAGCCTGGAAAAAGCAAGTGAATGGGTTCTTTTCTGCAGCTTCCAAAAAGAACACTGTCCATTGACAGCTTGACTGTATTCCAGTGAAATACATGTCAGACCTCCAATTCAGAGAACTACAAGATAATAAATTTGTGATTATCTTCAGCTACTAAGTTATTGCTAGCATGTTACAGCAGCAAGCAGAAACTAATGCAATGACCTACTTATTGGGTCACCCAATGGGTTATTATGCGTCTGAGCTATGGTTTGAATTCAGTCTTGCCAACGTGTATGCAGCAGATATGATTTTCAGTGAATAAAATGTTTCTGGTCTCCTTTTTATTACCTACATCCTTGAAGTCATTTGCTAACTGATCTCTCTGCCTAGAGTTACTTCTACTTCAATCCATCCTACCTGTTACCAGTAGATTATTCTTCCTAAAATACTGGAACACTTAACTACTTTCAATGACCCATGGCCTGACGAAAGAAAGAAACAGCTCACATTGGTTCCTGTTTCCTCCCCACAATTATTCCCACTTAAGTTATTGATTCATCTACACACTAGAAGAAAGTTACCTGCCGACTTCACCTCCCCAGCCACTTTTCCGTTGGAACACCTTTTCTCCTACTGCTTATTACAATGGGAATGTGCTTCCCCCTAACCAACGTCTAGTTGAAACACTACCTGCCTTGCAAGTCAGAGTAATTTCTCTCTTTTCCAACCCATTCAAAACCACCTCTGACACCAGTATCATTATCATGGTAACTGACGTTATCAAGGCTTCACCACCACCATCAGCAGCAGCAGTAGCAGCAGCAGCCATCCCCACTATCCTCACCATCCCCACCATTCCCACTATTCCCACCATCCTCACCATCCCCACTATTCCCACCATCCCCACTATTCCCACCATCCCCACCATCTCCACCATCCCCACTATTCCCACCATCCCCACCATCCCCACTATTCCCACCATCCCCACCATCCTCACCATCCCCACTGCCATAATCACCTCTCACTTTTGGTGTTGACAATGTCCCACATGCCACATTAGATCCTTTACATGGATCATCTCACTTACTGTTTATCCATATGAAGTATATACTATTATTACTCCCATTTTACAGATGACAGAACCAAGGTGATTTTAAAGATGACTTGGTGATGAGTTTAGTTTTACTTTGTAATAGGTACATGTAAGTATGTGCATGTCTTTGCCCAGATGCTGAAATGTTTGAAACAGATGTCTATGATTTGACCCATAGACTGAGGAAAGAATTTCATTTTTCAATTATGATCCAAATGCCTCTGCTATCTGTTGGGTTTTTTGATCTTATTAAATAATCCTTTTTTGGCTACTGTCGTATCATATTGTCACTGTTCTATCCATTGTGCAATTTTCCAGTTTCTGTTAAATTGGAGTAGGAGCTGGGATGTGAATTAATTTTCTATCCTCTTTATCTTGACAAAAACTTTAAGAGATTATCTAGCATTTGGAATTGGGACAGATTAATTATGTAGATTATATCCCCAGTTCTCATCCAAATTCCATTACAGCAACAAGAAGAGGTAACTGGGCTGTCTTATCAGATGGAAAATTTATTTGGATATAAAGGGCAAATGGATATTTTGAATATCAAGAAAATAACTGGCTCAAGTAAATTCTAAAATATTTTAGTTTTCATCTTGAAATTGTTCTTTACCAGGGTGTTGAACCTGTGGCCTCAAGGCCACATGATGATTTTTTTGATGAATTTTTGTTGTTGTTGTTAATTAGCTTTTATTAGTCTTTGTGTAGTTAATATGTAGCCCAAGACAACTCTTACTCTTTTAATGTGTGACAGAGGGGAAAAAAAAGGTTGGACACCCCTGCTTAAACATTCTGTCCACTGAGGTCCTCTTTACTCACTGAAATACAGCAAATCAGAGTCACACACCTGCACGCCTGTGGATCTTTGTTTCTCTATGTTGGCTTTATAATTGCTGTTTTCCCCTGTGGTAGTAATTTGGCCACCAGGAGCCATAAGCTCTATTGTATTCTCTCAGCTACTCCACTGACAATTGTTATAGAGTTGAAGTTCCAGAGTTTTGAATGGAGTTCCTCATTTTTGCTAATTCGAGGCAAGGGCTTTCCTCTGTTTTAGTCACTGTGACAGGACGCACTAACCAAAGAGACCTGGGCTCCAGTCTCAGCCCTAGAGCCCTAGAAGAGAGTATATGATGGAGGGCGTTCTTGCTAAGTAGGACTAAAAGACTTCTTGCCAGACGTTAAATAAAGGAAAGCATGCTGCACAGTTTCAGACCACAGGTGTCATTACAGACACAAGCGTTTGGTGGAGTGTAAAAATAATAGCTAGACATTATAAAAGCTACAAGAATAGATTTGGTATTAAATCAGGCAGGCTTCTGATGAGTATGAAGAGGATAATCTATCTTTTAGATGACTGATATTTCAGGAAACCCTTGTTGAGACAAGAGAAGATATTAATGGGTGTTATTAACAGAAAAAAATAGAGTATTATAGTTAAATGTTAACTGTTGGATTAACAAGTTTCTTTACTGTAAAATTTCTCAGTGCCCTAAGAGTCCATCCACCTGTTATAGATCTCCAAGCATGAGATAAAGAATGATATGCATTCTAAATATCCCTTGGAATCTTTTTTTTGCATACAAAGCCTCACTTTCTTGCCCCCAGTATAGTGACATGGCGTCACAGCTCACAGCAATCTGCAATTCTTAGGCTTAAGTGATTCTCTTGCCTCAGCCTCCCAAGTAGCTGGGACTACAGGTGCCCATCACAACACCCGGCTATTTTTTTGTTGCAATTTGTCATTGTTGTTTAGCTGCCTAGACTGGGTTTGAACCCGCGAGCTTGGGTGTCTGTAGCCGGCGCCCTACCCACTGAGCTATGGGATCATATTAAAATAAGATCCCGTGGAATCCTACTTTTCTCCAAGGAGAATGTCCTTGTAACAATGATCACAGTGTCTTATGTATAGCTAATACTCAATATTTGTTGAATGAAGAATGACTGTCACTCAGTTTGGGAAAGTTGTTCAGTGCTAGTGAATCTTATGCCTCCTTCTTGTAGCAAAAGTAAATAAAATTTCTTTGACGTTTTCATTATAACATCCTATTTTGTTTGTTTGTTTGTTTGTTTCCCCTGCTTGAAATCCAAGGGGGATTCAGGATGAATGTCTCCATAGCCACCAAGTTATGGAAGGAAATTGGATATGGTAAAGATAGTGGACAAGTGACTATTCTTTTGAGAACTCACATTGCAGTAGGCTTTTCAAGAGATGTACAGACTTAGACTTCCTTATTTGATTTTTACTGGGAGTTCACTTAAACTGACAAAGAAGTTTACCTTGCTTGAGGCAATTGTTGTCTCTAGAAAACTGTGAAAATTGAATTAAATTACAGGTAGAATACACGGGGGAGCTCATTACTAAATGGATTTTATACAGAGAATTCTACAGAATGAAGAATATGGTAAAGGGAGTAATCCCCTCTAGTTTGTATAATAGGGAGATTAAAATTGAGGTATGCGGTATCCGTTGGTACTACTGTTACAGATACATAATGATCATTTATTTGAACTACTGACATTTACATTATAAATTTTTGTCTCTGAGCTAAACGAAATTCCTGACTTTTTCTTTGAAATTTTCTTTGAGAAAAAGTTTTACAATAACACTCACTTTCTTCGTAATATGCCGTGTGTATTGTTCATTATTGAAACTTCAAACCATTTTCTTTGTAGTGAAAAATGCTTTATCATCCCTTCTGAAATAAATATAATCTTTGAAATTAGAGTCGATGTAAATCCGAAGGTAATGAGATTCAATTTTTCATTGTAGCGGAATTAGATGGAGAACTTCAAATATTTATTTGAGGTTTAATTTGAGTAATTTAGGAAAACATTGAGCTTCCTCATTCATAAATGATAATTACTTCTCTTCATCAAATATTACCCTATATTCCCTTCTGCTGTCTGTTAAGTCTCATTCAGATAAGAACACTTTTATATCTCAAAGGGGATTTTTTTTCCACAAAAAAAAATTTCCTTGGCTTGTTTAACTTACAAAACCTTTAGAAATGGAGTTTGCTGTTCCTATGTTTGGACTGTGTAGTTTTGCAGAGAAAAAGAGGTGAGAAGTGGAATAGCATTTACATTGATTTTTTTTAAGGGTGTGCTCTACTGAGAAATAGTATTTTGTCTTACTAAGGCACATGTTTAAGAAATGGAGATTGCTGTCTTGCAAAACTCCCAAAATAAACTCCAGCAGCCTAAAATGCCTGTAGCCTCTAGTTGATTATAATTCTGTACTAAATCAAAAGTGACTGCATTAAAAAAAAAGTGACTGCATTTAAAAACTTCCATAAAGAAAAGCTTAGCCATTTTAAACCAATGCTTGGTGAACACAAGCTTCTTCATTCCTTTGCCTTCCGAATTTCCTGTTATGTGTGAAAAAAATTCAGGCGTGTGTGTGTGTGTGTGTGTGTGTATGAATTTTTTCACACACGTGTGTATATATATATGCATATTTACATACACACACGTATACACATGTGTGTGAAAAAATTATATAAATATATACATGTATATACATATATACATATACACGTATGTGTGTATGAATGCATGTGTGTGTATATATATGTACACATATGTATATATATGAATTCCTTGAAGATGTTCAGGAGTTGACCAGAGGAATCAGGCTGTTACTTTGATGATGATAATAGTGGACTGAGGTCACTATAGTGGTAGCCTTAGCAGTGTACCAAGCTTTGATGATGATAATAGTGGACTGAGGTCACTATAGTGGTAGCCTTAGCAGTGTACCAAGCTTTGATGATGATAATAGTGGATTGAGGTCACTATAGTGGTAGCCTTAGCAGTGTACCAAGCTTTGATGATGATAATAGTGGATTGAGGTCACTATTGTGGTAGCCTTAGCAGTGTACCAAGTTTTGATGATGATAATATTGGATTGAGGTCACTATTGTGGTAGCCTTAGCAGTGTACCAAGCTTTGATGATGATAATAGTGGACTGAGGTCACTATAGTGGTAGCCTTAGCAGTGTACCAAGCTTTGATGATGATAATAGTGGACTGTGGTCACTACAGTGGTAGCCTTAGCAGTGTACCAAGCTTTGATGATGATAATAGTGGACTGAGGTCACTACAGTGGTAGCCTTAGCAGTGTACCAAGCTTTGATGATGATAATATTGGACTGAGGTCACTATAGTGGTAGCCTTAGCAGTGTACCAAGCTTTGATGATGATAATATTGGATTGAGGTCACTATAGTGGTAGCCTTAGCAGTGTATCAAGTTTTGATGATGATAATATTGGATTGAGGTCACTATAGTGGTAGCCTTAGCAGTGTACCAAGCTTTGATGATGATAATAGTGGACTGTGGTCACTATAGTGGTAGCCTTAGCAGTGTACCAAGTTTTTCACCTTTCCACATTGTATGTCCTTTTCTACCCACTTTATCCATGATACTTGACTTTGTTCATTGTACTTGCCAGAGAAAGTCCTATTGAACATTCTGCCATTCAGAGATCCTTTGGGTGTCAGTGACAAAAACCCAACTCAAACTGATTTAAGTGCAAGTGGCAACATTTTGGTTTATATGAAATGTCCAAGAGGTATTGACTTTAGTAATTAAGGAATCCAACAACTTAATGTTAACCAGAATCGAGTATCTCCATACTATACATCTGTTTCCTCTGAGTAGCCACATGAGGCATTCACAGTGGAGTATCTTGGGTCAAACACTTTCCTCTGAGCCAGTTTCTACATGGATGGAATGACTATATTAAAGCACCAAGCCAAAGTCCTTTGCTCATTTCTGGAGCTAGAGGAGGATCCTTTCCTCCCAAACAGGCCATTGTCTACAGGAGGAAGAGAAACAGATAATGGGAAATCCTAACTTCCATAAATGGGAAGACCCATACTTGATATTAGACAATCTCTCAATATGACCCAGGTCTAGGGGTGTCAGACTGCCACAGACTCTAGAAAAGCCAAGTGTAGGTTGTGTCCACAAAACCACTTCTGTTCTGTTTCCCCTAAGGAATTAACCAGAATGTGGATTGGCCTGTGATAGATGCTCATTAGTTATGTCCTAATTGGACATCACCTTCCTCAGTAATTGAACTAAGTAGAATTGTCACTTATCCCGTAGCACTCAGTCTGTGAATCTGGAGTTATTTCAGCTTTTTCAAGATCATAACATATGCATTTTGTTCCTCATGAATTAGGAGCTAAAAGCCAGAGATCCACGAACATTTCTTCCAACTCCCTTAAAATTTTATTTTCCTTCCTATTTCCATTTGACAAGTGAATCGTGTGTATATCATGATGTCAAAGATGGCGGCATTAGGACCTACACCAAGGGTGAGGGGAAATCTGTGTCTGCATTGGAACAAGAGCCTTTTTCTAAAGTTTGTGAGAATGTGGGAGAAGCTGCATTAATCCTCAAGCACAACTTTTTAGAGAACACAGTGGGTGGTTCAGCTACACAAACCCAGGACACTTAAGTAGGAGCATTCTTCTGAAGTCTTCCTCGGGCAGCCATAACCCAAATCACTGCTGTCAGTGTCTCTCCCTGGGCCGGCCCTGTCTGTCCCTGTGTGCGCTTAACTCTTTCTTTTGTCTCTTCAGATTTTTGTTTGCTCCTCTGAAGTCATCATCATCAATTAGGATTTTCTGGGGCCCCGTAGGGTCTGACATGCCTCTTCTCCATCTGTTACTCACCAAGGCAGAAGTGGCGGGACCACCCCTTTTTAGTTAGAATCATGTTATTATTCTATGCTATTTTCAGCATTTCCCACCTGCTGCCCTCCAAGCCGTTCTCAAATTCCACGATTTTATTCTTCTCTGCCTTCTCTCCCCCATGGTCAAACTTCCTTAGCATAAGATCCAGACATTTGGATCCCATTCTGCTTACTGAGTTCCAGCTCCCCATATTCTAGTTGATAGGACCTTAGGGGACTTTTTGGACCCTTTATAGCATTTCCTCCCTTTATCTGTAAGAGGGGTATACGGTGTGTGTTGACACTGTCTGTCTATGCACTCTAGAACGTGCAGTGTTGTTTGTGAAAATGAGATTGAGGCAGAGAATGTGGCATAGTTCTTGGTATAAAGTATTAAACCTGGACATTTTGCAGGGTGTGGAGGCTCAACCCTGTAATCCTAGCACTCTGGGAGGCTGAGGCAGGTAGATCGCCTGAGCATATGAACTTGAGACCAGCCTAAGCAAGACCAAGACCCTGTCTCTACTAAAAAGAGAAAGACAAGTTAGATATTGTGATAGGTGCCTATAGCCCTAGCTACTTGGGAGGCTGAGGCAGGAGGATCACTTGAGCTCAGGAATTTGAGGTTGCTGTGAGCTATGTCACCATAACTCTCTACCTTGGGCAACAGAGTGAGACTCTGTCTCAAAATACAAAAAAAAAAAGGACATATCTATTGCTATCTTATGGATTGGGATAGGTGGGTGAGTGACAATCACAGTCAGCATGCAGCCATCATCACATTCAGTGATCTCTGCTTTATCAGTTTTTAAAACATTTTATCTTTTGCAAGACAGTGTACAGACTCCTGTCCTGGGTCTGTGTTAGCCTTGAACTGTCTTCATGGTCACTGTGGGTTTCCCCTCTGTAGCAATCATCCCTGTATCACCATCGTTTAACATCTCTGTAGGGATGAGTGCTGCTGTCAGGATGAGTGACTGAGATACTCACAGTCATGGTCACGATGTGCAGGTACTTCTGTGCAAAAGCAGTGCCTTTCAGAGAGTTAAGACAGCATTGTCTTTGCAGGAGAAGCCTGAGTTTAAAAGCCAAGCCACTTTTGGTGATAGTAAGTCTCTCGACTTTCACATGTTCTATGATGTGTCCGGTGGCCTGTAAACGCTGACTGGCGAGGCACTCTGCGAACGAACACCAAATGAATGATACGTCATGACAGACGGATGGGCTCTTTAAGCTAGACTACGGGAAGAGTGTGTTCGTGGCATGGATACTTATCCGTCAGTCAACCCCTGCCCCTGTCTAATTATGGATGAGGCACTGGCTTGATGCTCTGGGATATAGAATGAACCATCAGTCATGGCCCTTGCCCTGAAAGAGTTTACAATCCATTTGGAAAAATGAGGCATAAAGACAGGAACACTTACAGGCACAGCGAAGGAAAACTCATGATAGGTAGTCGTCTATGAGGCCAAATGAGTGGTCTGGACACTAAGAATAGCTATTTTGTTACCAGCCATTCCTTTTGGGCGCAGAGGCAATGTTCAATTGGTGGACAGGTATAAATTGTTCTGAGGTATTGAGTCAAAACATAATTTTCCCTGGTATCTGGATGAGCAAGCTGTCATAAATGTTTCCAGGGTATCTTTTCTGTCTCTTACGACTGGTAAGAAAAGCCGTGAACTTCCTCTCATCAAATCAGTCTCCCTCCCCTGCCCCCCAGTCCTGCAGCACCCCAGGCAGGTACCTGGAAATTGTAGAGGTATTTGATATGCTCCATGATTGAAGCTGGAGTTGGGGGCCTCCTCTTTGTTTCAGGACTTTCTCAGCAGCTGAATCCAAGGCGTGTTGAAATGAGAAATACAGCCATCACATGCTTGTACAAAAGTGACTAATTCCCAAAGGTCAGGCGTCTAGTAAAACAGTGGTTTCTTGAAACTCCAGGTTTCATCCTAACTTATTTACTATCCTTTCTGTACGGTATCTTAGCAAACAAGCATAGTCCTTAATGACGCTGAGACTCAACCATGCGCTGAGTGGTGAGGTGTGTTTTTTAATTTCCCAGATATCTTCTTTGCCCTGTTTGCTCCTCACATCCAGGGGCTCCTTAGCCATTGTTGTAGACTGGGTTCCAGATGCTCCAAAGGCACTTGGGGTGCAGAATGCTTACCCAGGAGAAGGACCCACGTAGTGATACAGAGGAGTACAGACTGTCAGCAAAGCCTCCTCCGCTGACCCAGTGGGGGAGCCCCAAAGTGAATATTCCATCAGTGTTTTCCCTCCTTGGGCTGAAATGCCTGGGGCTTTATCCCCCAGCTCTCTTGGTCTTGGGGTGCAGCCTGCCCTGGGAAGGGCATGACCTTAAGCCAGGGGGCTCCTACATAGCAGATACTGCTCTCTGTTTCTTTCTCCTTTTTGTTTTAGCTTTTACATTTTCTAAAATTATTCTTTATTGTGGTAACACACACATAAAATCTGCCATCTTGACTATTTTTAATTGGACAGTGGCGTTAAGTACATTTACATGGTTCTGCAAACATCTCCACCACTCTTCTTTGGAACTGTTTTTATTTTCCCAGACTGAAACTTGGTACCTACTAAACACCAATCCCCCATTCTCCCGTGCCCCACCCCCAGCCTCTGGGAACCACCATTCTACTTTCTGCTCCTAAGTGTTTGGCTGTTGTAGGTAACTGGTGTCAGGGGACACATCATGCAGGTTCTCTGCACTGGGTCATTGCCTTTGCCATAATGTCCTCTAGGTTCTTGCCCTGAGTGGTATCACGTGCCAGGCTCCCTTCCTTTTCCAGGCTGAGTAATGTCCCCCTGTGTGGGGGTATCGGGTTTTGTTCACTCATCTGTGTCGTTTCCAGCTCTTAGCAGCATCAGTGTGCAAGTAGATCTTGTTCCTAATTCCATTTTATAGGCAAGAAAATGTAGCTCAGCCAGGCACAGTGGCTCACGCCTGTAACCCTGGCACTCTGGGAGGCAGAAGCAAGGCAGGAAGACGACTTGAGCTCAGGAATTTGAGACCTGCCTGAGCAAGAATGAGACCCCATCTCTACAAAAATAGAAAAGTTAGCCAGGAATAGTGGCGTGTGGTTAAGGTCCCAGCTACTCAGCAGGCTGAGGCAAGAGGATCGCTTGAGCTTAGGAGCTTGAGGTTGTTGTGAGCTAGGCTGATGCCAAGGCACTCTACTTAGGTCGACAGAGTGAGACTCTTGTCTTTAAAAATTAAAAAAAAAAAGTAGCTCCAACAGATCAAGGCACCAGACCAGCGACCAACTCTAAATCTGTCCTCCCTAGAGTCTAAGCTCCTGACGGCCGTCTCCATGTACCCCTTTTGGTAAGTAAGGCTGGTGTTCTAAATACATCCCCTGTTACCTCTGAGGCTACGCACTTCAGCCTTCAGGTAAACGACACTTCAGCTTCGTGCTCCAGCAAAGGGAACTTTTCAGGTCCCGACTGCCCACCTCTGATTTGCACCCTCTGATTCCTTCCATTGCCTCTAATTCTCCCTCCTTCTCTAGTTCCTCCAAGTTGAGGGAACCTGTAATGCCAGGCCCTGGCCTTACTCTTCTAAAGTTTTAATTCATTTCACTTTCCTACTCGCCCTCTGGGACAGGTGTTAATATGACATCATCCCCGTGTTGTGACTAAGGAAGTGGCCTCATACGGAAGTTAGAACCTGCCTGAGCTTCCCACAGCCAGTAAGTGGCAGAACCACCCAGTGAATAGCTCATCTGTACTCTACACAGCTGTGGGGTGGGGCTTCTTGGGCTGAGAGAGAAATTCAGACCCACTGTGGACGCGATGTCTCAGAATCCAGGCACACCCAGGCAAGCAGGAGGCGGTGCTGCTGTCCTCACTTCTGTCCACATCTGTTGCTGGATTGGGGACTCCCTTCCTCACGGCAGGCTGCGCAGCAGACCCGGAGGCCATTGCAGCTGCCTCAGTCAGTATTCCACACTCCTCTTGGGTCTGGGAGCTGTTGGAGGCAGACATACAGACCGTTTATCATATGGCTGCGTTCCCTCACCTAGCTGGAGCCAAGCTGAGAGGGAGCAGGGGAGAGAGGAGGAGGGGAACGGGGAGGGGTGAGGAGGAGGGAGGGGTGAGGGAGAGAGAACAAGCACACGAGTGCTTGCTTAGTGCCTATTTATCCTAAATCCATATATTATTTTGGAACATTCAGTATTGCAGAAATATGTAAAGGCATAAATCACTCCTTTTGCCATCTGGTCTCGGAGAACCTTCCCCAGAACTGTAGCTTCTTTTCTCAACCTCTCCGTGAGTTCCATCATCTTTTCCTGGCTGCAGTTTGGGGTTTGTTTTGCCTTCAGTTTCTTGCTCTTTTTGCTGTTTCTGGCTTTCAATTTTTTTTTTTTAAAGAAATTACAGATTTAACTTATCCAAATTGTGCCAGATTCTTTATTTGGCATGACACTAATTCATGGCTATTTTTTTAAACTTTCATTTGGAACATTGGAGTGATATGTGGATTTTTTTTTCTCTAATGTCCCAACCAGATGCACTGGCCAGCTTGATGGTCAGTAATTAGGAGGCACCAGGACTGTGTGGTCCTGGCCCTCCTGGGCACATGTTTCAGTGAGATGCATGTGGTCAACCAAACCCAGTCATTTCTGGATGGTTCCAAAGTCCTTTCAGATGAACAAATGGGTTGGCGCTCTCTAGTGGGAACGCAGCTCCAGGGAGGTCACTCCACACGTGCTGGGCGAAGGTTGCTCCCTATTTGAGGGGGGAGGTAAGATGAGCCAAGGGCAGAGGACGACAGTGATCTAGATCAGGACAGATGGAAACTGGGCATCCATGTGAACTCATGTTTAGCTTAATGCAGACACAGATGGCGAAGGGTAGGATATTTATAGACTGTGTACAGACATGGATCGGTACACACAGGTCCATTTTGCTCTGTCAGCTGATAGGTCCTGAACGTAGCCACACTCCAGCAGGGATGACCATGTGCAGTGCCCAGATCTTGGTTTCCAGTGCCATTTTCCCATAAAGGGAACCGGGCTCCTTGCAGAAGTGCTTGCTCTTAGATCTGGGGTATGAAACATACAAGATGAACCATCTAGTACCAGAAAGTGCTCAAAAAAGTAGCAACAAAGCTACCATTATAGATTATATCTCATCTGAGAAATAAGGAAGGTGAAAATTATTCAACGGACAATTGTCGACCACCTTTCACCCCTATTAAAGAACGGGTGCTCAGCATGTGTGGCTGACATTGTGCTGTCTCTGTGGCGACAGAGTTTTTTGCTGAATGCCTTTCTACTGCTCTTGTGAGCAGGTGAGACTCAAATTCCTCTCCTGAAGTTCACAACCACAGTAGCTTTCCTGGCTTCCAGAGCCCAATTTCGATGACGGGGCAACTTGAAACTAGAAGAGTGAAAAATAAATCACATTTACGAGGAGAAAATCAAGTCATTGCAACTCAATTATTAATGTGCAAACTGTTATGTAATGTAGCAGCCCAATTAATAGGTGTCTCTTGGGGAATAATCAAGGCTTAATTTGGCATGATAATTAGTAGCCTCCCCTCCCAGCTTCGGATGGGGGTCCCTGCAGGACAGCCCGATGGCCAGTAATGAGGCAGCAGCACTTACTCTGCAGCCGTGTTAATTGTGTCTTCCTGTGCATGGGGACAAAACAGATTTACCTGTTCCAAGATGCTGGGATGTGCCATTGGTCTAATAGAGTTGTACTCATTTTCTGGTCTTGCCAACACTGGCCTTTCTGAAGGGCAACACTGTTACACTTTGGAGACTTCTTTAATTGGCTGAGTTGTTCTAATGGCTGCAGCTGCAGTCTTTTTTGTTTGTTTGTTTCGGTTTAATAGAGTGTGTGGCAGAGTTCCAGTCTTCCAAGACATATGGCCAAAATTGACATTATCTTAGGAATAACAGGAAATTATCCTGTTTAGGGTATCTGTAAAAGGAGGTGGCCACGGTCCCCTGGCACAGGTACCCATCTCCTTTTCTCCCCTTGGTCACAGTGCAATGCACAACCTGTATAACTCACAGAAAACAAAACATGAAGAATTACACAAGTGTGCTGTTTTTACTGACAAATACAGAAAAGCACAGAGAACAAAGCAAGTCCATCACCTCTGGTCATCAGCTGAGGATAGCACTGTCACCATTTCAGTTGCATCCCTGTCCCATCTTTCAGGCGCATGGGAGTTTCTCTCCACTATCTGTTAATCCACGTGTTTTTTATCGGCAATATTGGAGTTGTGGTATTTGTGAACATGTTGTTTGATCCTGGCGACAGATTTAGAACAAGGTCTTCATCAGCTTTCCCTGAACTATCCTCCAAAGTTAGGGAGCCACAGTCTGTGCCCTGAGAATTACACCTGGACAGCTGCCATTTTCTCTCTCCCTCTTGGTGACACACGATGAACACTCATGTTTCAGCGTCTCTCTTTGAACTGTTAATATTTTTATTTAGGGAAGTCACACATTAATAGCTTCTGTAACCAGCTTCCTTTGACTATACTTGGGAAAATGCTATTGATCCCCTGGATGGATGTCTGGTTTGGTTTTATTCCCCTCCTCCTCTTCCTTGTTATAAACGTCACTGCAGTGAATGTCCTTACACAGACATCTTGGAGTGTATCTTACAGATTTCCTTAGAATCAATCCTGAATCAGCCATCCAAGCATAGACCTATTAGGGGGTGTTGGATCTACTTTGCTTGAAACTTCCCTCCCCTGAAAGGGGCTGCACGTTCACAGACCCACAGGGCATGTGGGAGACTGTCCCCTCTGTGTTCCTGCTCCAGAGAACATTTTCAAATTCCAGTTCCTGCAACTTTTGTGTGGCAATGTAGGAGACTGAAAGAGAAAGTTTATTAAATTCTTATTTATGTATTCAATTTGCATCAGCCTTTTCCTTCCCCAAGCTCAAGGCAACACACAGAAAACATTAAACTCCTAACTCTTGGCCGTGCTCCTCTGACAATGGGGGACTTAGGGGAAGACGCAGGCAACGGAGACGGATAAATAGTGAGGGGTGGAAGGATGCACTGCAAAGATAACCTAGGGAGCAGCTCCTGACACTGAGGCTCTCAAGTTCCTTGTGCCAGAGGAAGGCCCTTCCCATCCTCCCCTTGCTTCCCCC
The DNA here is from genome assembly GCA_963575145.1 of Galago senegalensis. Classification (NCBI taxonomy): domain Eukaryota; kingdom Metazoa; phylum Chordata; class Mammalia; order Primates; family Galagidae; genus Galago; species Galago senegalensis. The sequence goes on along the minus strand of CAUYTI010066714.1, from coordinate 10,273 downwards.
TTGCCTGGGGAGTTGGCGACGCCCCAGTGAATGTTTGCATTTGTTTTCTGTCCACAGACATCTGTCTGGGCCAGGGGAACATGCTGGGAGTGCAGGATAATCCCATCTTTGCCCACCAAGCTCCTCCCTAAAAAGTCACTCACAACTTTTATGCACAAAGTCATTGTATAGGGCAGGAGCAGCCTGGGGCATTGTTACAGACACACACACAACCATACCTGCACACAGCAAAAGTCACGGTCTTCCCGGCTACCTCGAGGTCATTGTTTTCTTACAGATGGAGATGGAAGTTAACTTCTAAAATGATATGGTTTTGCATATAACATTTTCCTGAAAAATGTCCCTTTCTCCAAAGGCTGCCTAATAAAGGCCGCCATGGTCCTCCCACCCCGATGTTGGACATACATATGTATGTGTACCTATTTGCACAATGATTTAAGATGCCCTTAATTGCTTTACTGAAGGGAGATAGAACATCTTTTAAGCCAACAGCTGAGTGATTTGCTATGACAATTCTGCCACTATGCATTCACTTAATTTCCAATTAATCAAACATTCAATAAATCATTAGTATAATTACACCTGTTCCCGTCTTGCCCTAGAACATTAGCTCGACTCAGGCAGTCCTCCTGACTGGCTGTGCGGAAGGTGTTCATTTGTCTGCCCTGACTGGGTGCACATCCTCACTCCCCGTGAGCCTTGAGAGATGAGGAGGAAGAAATTGCAATTATTTCAGGCACTGCAAGTTTGCCTGTTTTTCCTCTTCTGTGCTTCCCACTCCAATGCTTCCCCAACAACTTAAACCAACATCATAGCATCCTCGTAGCGGTGGCTGGTTAATTTCAGCAGGCTTTTTTTTTTTAATCATTTTTATTCCCCGACTGTGCCTCTTTTCTAATTACACCATCTCCCCAGGTGAGCGATAATTCCCTCATCACCATATATCTCAAGCACAGATTATTAAAATAATATAGCTTATGTCATATAAATGTAACAGAAAGTATCTTAAAGATGCTTTATTGAAAGCTGGTAAATTGGTTCAACAGATGAATGTTTTAAGGCCTGTTTTTAAAAGGTTGCACAAGTACAAGCCCACTGAATTACTGCTGCAGTTTCACACGAGCGGATGCAATTATTTTAAGCATCTAACTGTGCAAAAGACAGATCTGAAAGGGAAGGAACTAAATTCTCCGAGATTAATTAAAGGGTTTCATTTTGCTCTTGATTTAAAAATAAATTTCAAGCATGCATCACTTGTTATTCTCTTGAAGAATTTGCATTACAGGGTTTAAAAAAAAATACCAAGAATGTTAAGCTTCATGAGTTCTTCATACAATATAGCTGGCAGCTCGTAAAAAGAAGGGTTGACCTATTGTAGCTCCAGCACATTCTCCTACATCCTTCTTTATACTTTTCCATTTGTGAAGGGTATTAATCTTAAAACTCATTTCCAATGTAAGATTGTGCATTTACATGAATCTCCCATAAGATTGCTCCCGATTCGATCTCTGCTCATTGATTTAATTTCTTCTACCTCTCAGAGCCAGTGGTGCTGAAGGGTTTATGGTAATTATAGTGTTGTGGGTTTCGGTGGAACAGTTCCCGGTACCTTAAGTGTGGGAGTGATTCCTCCTCAACTCGCTCAGCCCTGGAGGGAGCTTAGCACGCATCTCTCAGGCAGGGAGCCTGCAGGCCAGACCAGAGCGCTGCCTGATACACAGCCTGAAGGGAGGTGGGAGGGGGCCACTGAGAGGGGCTGGCCAGGGGCTGCTGGCCAGATGGATTGCTGTTCTGAGGGGCCCTTTCGAGGTGAATCCCTTGGCAATTTTGCGAGCTGAGTTGGCAGGCAGCTCAGCCACCTGTGCTCAATGTGAAATGTGGTGCAGGCAACCTGCTAGTCTGAAATAGCTGTTGGCCCTTGGAGAGATGGTGCAGGGTTGCAGGAGGTAGTTTCCTTAATAGTGCAGGGCCGGGGAGATGAACACAGCAAAAACATCTTGGGTTTTGGGTGGGACTGACTAGAGTTAGTCTGAGCTGTGTGTCAGGAACTATAGTTTCTAACTTAGTTTAAGTTCTTAAAACCAAAATGTTCACCACCCACAAGAATAGGATCCAGGTCACAATGTAATCTTACTTTTTCTTGTAGCCATATTTTTTTAAAAAGTGAACCTAAACAGGTGAAATTAATCTAAGAACATATTTCGTTTAACCCAGTGCATCTAAAGCATGATCATTATAATAGGAAATCAATAAAAAAAAAGTTAAGGATGTATTTTATACTCCTTTTTTCATCTAATTCTTTGAAACTAATATTGCACTGTCTCCTTAGAGTGCATCTGCATTAGACTAGCCACAGTGATGTCCCCTCCCTGGGGCGGTGCCGGCCCTGTATGATATAGTACATACAGGTCTACTTCATTCGTTCTGAGGATATTCCCATTTGCAGGGAAAGAAACTGGACTCAGATGAGCTTCAGCTAGAAAAGAAAGTTTGTAGTGTGGCTGGATCCTGGAACCCCGATGTCATGCTTCCCACCATGGGGCAGTGCCCCCCCCCAAGCCGTATCATCACCATCTCCCATCCAGATTCCTGTGTCCTTCTAACGCCGCCCCCACGGTGGCTCCCTGCCCCACTGATTCTGGTCACCTCCCCCACCATGGCTTCCATCTCACTGAGAAAAGCCAAAATCCTTGTGACTTCTGACAAGGTCCCCACACTCTGGTCCCTTGTTACTTTTCTATTCACTGGCCCCACCCTGGCCCCTGTTGCTGCAGATTTGATATTTTCTTCCAAGACCTTTGTGTTGTCTCTGTCCTCCACCTGGAGCCACTCTCCCCCAATGCCTGTAGGCCTTGAGGCTACCCAGCTTGAAGTCTTTACTCAAATACTGCATTTTCAGGGAGTCTGTCTTTTCCTACTGAAAATCACATTCTGCTACCACCTGGCTTTTTAGTGGCAGCATTTAACATCACATAATGTATGTCCTGGTGATTTCGTTCTGTCTCTCTCTCTCTGTCTCTCTCTCATACACACACAGATGGTAAGTTCCGTTAGGGAAGGTATTTCTGTCTCTGGAGTGCTGTGTTCCTATACCTCCAGCAGGATTATTAGAAAGGCTCAACACATATTAATATTTATTGAATGAATGGAAAAATGATGGGGGGTAGAGGTGCTCAGTTACCAGGAGCCATCATCAGTATTTGCCATTGGATGTTGCTTCCATGTACACTGAGTTTAAAAAACAAAGTAGAACTCTGCTGTGAGCCCTGAAGTGTCTCTGCCATCAGCCTGAGCTGTTGTAACTCTCTCTGCTCTGGGTCTACTGATGCTCATTTGCTCACATGTGCCTGATACTGTGTTGTTGAAATGCTGCGTGTGTCCTGGGCATGAACCAGTTCATCGCCTTACAGCTGGGCCGCAGTAACAGGATTTTGAGGGTTTTCACTGTGTATCATCTCAGCCTATCTTCTCATCCCCCTAGAGCTGTTTCTCCCCATCTTCTCCATCTCCACGGAGGGTATTGTCATCTACCCAGGGCCTCAGTCATCGTCTTCCAAAACTTGAGACACAGGCTCCCCTCGGGGGTCTTCCGTGGCAGGACCGTGTGTCATCATTCATTCCTGCATCCGTTTATTCAGAAAATGTTCATGGAAAGTTTTCTGAAGGTAATTCCAATTTTATTGGCATTGCCATAAGCATTTGCCATGAAAATCCTCCCCAAATAGCTCTTAAAACGTGCCCACTTTCCCCCACCATGCTGGACACCCTGCCGGAAGCTGGGCTGTGAAGTACGGACCAGCGTGAAGGTCGGACACTCCCTCCCAGTACTGCTGGTCTCCGACTCAGGTTCTGCCCGGAGCCAGGGTGGGCTTCCCTGTTTCAGGTGCGACTCTGATAGTTTGTTTTGCTTCTGTTTTTTACTATTCTCCAGGTCCTCCTTGCCCCTGGAATAAAGCCCAGAAGGCTCCCTGGAGTCCTCCTGACCTGAGTCCTGTGAACCTTATGTCTGTCTCTTAGCAAACTCCTCTTAAACTCTAACCCCCCAATCTAGGATGTCCCAGCCTGGCTCTGTTGACCTTTCTGCTGAATAATTCTCTGTCATCAGGGGCTGTCCTGTACATCATGGTTGTTGAAAGGAGTCCCTGACTTCTACCTTCCAGGAGCAAGTAAAGCCCTGCCCTCGTCACGACAACCAGAAGTCTCTCCAGACATTTCCCCACACCGCCTAGTGGGCGGCACGCACACTCTCTGCCTGTTGAGAACAGCAGCTCCTACTGAAATTGCAATTTCAGTTTCCCGAGTGTACGGTGTTCTCACTTGCTGTTAGGCCTTGGCACAACCCCCGTTTCCTCCTCTTCCTCCTCAGTTCTGGCCGATAACTCCTGCTCACCCTTCATATCTCAGCATTGACAAATCTGCCGTGAGAAACTTTTCCCGATTCCTCCCCTGGGTGGTGGGGATCTCCACAAGATTAAGATTGTCCCGTGGAGAAGATTAAGTGTGAAGTTGGGCTTGGTAGGACTCAGGAACTGATCTCACACTGGGAACACAGGCAAGAAGACAGTGTGAGTCTTCTCAGCTGAGTTCACCTAGGAGCAGACCCGAGAAGGGGATTGATGTGAAAGTAGTTTATTTGGGAGGATGTCAGTGGCTGTGGTGGTGAAGGAGTGAAATGATATAGGGGAGAGAAGGCCACCGATAAAGGCTGTTTTATTAAGCCACTGGCCGCTGTGCAAAATGGACCTTCATCCCACCATAGCAGCTGATGTAGACACACATCACAGACTTAGCCTACCCAAAAGCAGGGGAGCTGGGTATTGATACCCCAATTCTCATTAGCCATTGGTTGAGGGGCTCTGTTCCTCCAGCTCTCTAGCTTGCCGCACAGGTAAGAAAATGGTTCTGGGCTCAGCGCCTGTGGCTCAAGCAGCTAAGGCGCCAGCCACATATACCTGAGCTGGCAGGTTTGAATCCAGCCCGGGCCCACCAAACAACAATGACGGCTGCAACCAAAAAATAGCTGGCTGTTGTGGTGTCCACCTGTGGTCCCAGCTACTTGGGAGGTAGAGGCAGGAGACTCACTTGAGCCTAGGAGTTGGAGGTTGCTGTGAGGTGTGACGCCATGGCACTCTACCCAGGGTGACAGCTTGAGGCTCTGGCTCCAAAAAAAAAAAAAAAAAGAAAGAAAGAAAGAAAGAAATAAAATGGTTTTGTCAGTCAGAAAAAGAAATTGAGGCAATGGGTGTTAATTTACACGGTCAAGCCAGTATGTACCGACATTGTAAAGGTGCACCTCCATCTGTCTGCCTGGCAGAGTGACGCCAAGCTTTTGAGTCTACACAGCTGGGAGATGGGCAGTGCCATTACCAAGACAGGGGGACTTGTTGGGAGGAGAAAATGGCTAGTTTTTTAGAACAACTTGGATTACATCCCTGAGCGTTTGCATCTGAGGTTCTGTTGGGCCATGCAGTTAGACTCAGGTTAGATGGTGTCAAGCCTTGAAGGTGTGTGAGGTGGTCTGAGGAGCTGAGAGGCCAGGAAGGAGGGGTGCTGCAGAGGAATCCGTATCTGGGATTAGTTCTGTTCCTTCCGCTGAAGTCTGCTGTGGCAGTGGGGAGTGGTGAATGCAGTGAAGATTGCCACTTGGGACTAAGCCGCAGCCGTTTCCAAATAAAGACTTTAACAAACACTCCTCACTCAGAAAGAATTTAAGGGGCTAAACCTTATCACTCACACGCACAGAACAGGGAGGCTTTCCCTGAGGCAATGCAGGAGAAAGTTTTAAACTATTTTTTTTAACCCTGTTCCATTGAATTACCTTCAAAAATGCTTCAGAGTGTGGGACCCGGGTGAGGGTGAGGAGGGACAGATGGGGTGAGTGATTTTGAATGCTACGGTTTTATCTTGCTGCATTATAAATATGGGATGCCATTTAACGTAGCAAGCCATCAGGTTAATAAACAAATGATTGCCAAGTTTGTAATTGGCAAGGAAGGAGGTTATAATCTGTAAGGAGCTTTGTGTCCCAACCAATTTATTCTCTTACAGAACTTCATCGCCTCCGTTGCTGAAAACTCCTGAGGAGTCTTAAGAGCTAAATACCCAGACTGCCTGAACTTGTTTTTCTCTAGCGGTTTCCTTTCTGGCTTCATCTCCCACCCAGATAAAGATACTTGGAAAACCCATTTCTTTAAAATGCAGCTGCTCACCTGGCCCGGTAATGCCTGGTTTGTTGTTTACGGGCAGTTTTTATCCTGAGAATTGGAAAGAAGTGAGTTACATGGCAGAGTCCATTTTAAATCCTGGCTGGCTCTGTGAAATCAGGAAAGGAAATGGTTGTGTTTCATGAGACCATTAATTGAAACGGCCTGGGTTTCTTACGGCATGTATGAAGGCCCTCTGGGGTCAAGGTCCTGCCCGCCACTGCAGCCTGGGACCCTGCTCCCCTCTCCAGGGTGCAGCGATTAATACAGACCTACCAGGCAGTGGGCCAGGCGTGCAGGGCCCAGCTCTGTGGGGTGCCGTTAGTTTCACAGCCTGCATGGATGAGCCACGGCAATAACATGGGCTCTCTGCTCAGTGGTATGTGGCAGCCCCTGTGAAAACATGAGTTTTTGGAATTAGATTGGCCTGAGGCAAATTCTACAAGAATGTAAAAATAGAGCACCCTCAGGTGTCTTCATCTCTAAAATGGCAGGTTATAATAACATGTTCCTCACAACACTGTTGTCAGAAATGATACAAGACACTGCTTGCCTTGGCTCATACCTTCCCTTTGCTCACCGAAAACCTCTCTTCAATTTCCAAACCATCTCAGATACCTGCCCGTGGTGTTTTCTGTGACTCTATACACACGTACGTATACACATGTACATACGTGAAATATATACAGTATATGACTGGGAGACTGGAAGTACCATTTTGAATGGTAGAATATTTTTTTTCCTTTTTTGCTGTGTTTCATTGCATTTTCCATATTTTGTGGCTATCTATATCATCACATGCCTACTTCTGCAACTCAAAAATCTGCTGGCTTGCCTGCCTAGAACATACTCTTCCATCTTCTTGGAACAGAGCCCAGCTCAGAATCTGGTGAGCAACTGCATTATCTCTGCTTTTATAGACCCTGTCCTCCAGACAGGACTAACGCCCCCTCCCCTTGGACTGCCTGTGGGTCAGGCTTGTCCAGTCAGCATTTTCCATGGCTCTGGCCATGGTGCCTGGTTCACCAATGGGCACATGATCCAAGTCTATCCAATGAGATTTGTCTTGGGAAGGGAATTTCTTCTTTTTTGAGGGGTAAGAAACTGCTAGGACATAGGCCTAGAGTGGCTGATGTCCATGCTGACATTGGATGGGTGTTATGAATTGAGTTCTATGTCTATCCCTAAATCCATATGTGAAAATCCTCACCTTCAAAGTGATGGTATTACGAGGTGAAGCTCTTGGGAGTTGATTAGATCATGAAGGTGTGACTAGCATCCTTATAAGAAGCATAGATGGAAGGGATTGCTCCCTCCCTCTTTGCTCTCCCCCATATGAAGATACTAGAAGGCTGACTTCCCCACATCAAAAAGAGTGCCTTCTGCCTTCCCAGACATCGATCTGTCAACGTCTCGTTCTTGGACTTCACAGCCTCCAGAACTGCGAGAATTAAACAGCGTTGTTTAAGCCGCCCAGTCTATAGTATTCTGTTACAGCAGCCTGGACTGAGACAGTGGACAAGGCTAGTGTGAACACAGAGTACACTGCTGAAAATCTATTTCTGACATGACTTGATTGTCAGTACGTGCATCTCATTGAGCCTGAAGCCTTGAACTTTACAATTTTGTGTGAGCCAGTTCAAGATGTATTGCTGAACGGTGCACCTTCCAACTGAGTCTGCTCTACCACAGCATGGAAAATCTGAGAGCAGGATGGTGGATCTGCATGACATATTTTGGCATTCACACTCCTTATGTTAAACTCAAAAATTCAGAACTCCGAAGTTTAGAAGCAGAGACATAACAGCTGAACATCACGCGTAGTCAACGGGTTGAATTAAGATCACCAGTGAGCCTGAGATGCTGAAGTCATTTTTTTTTTTTTTAAACCCAGAAATAGAGTGATTTCTACATGTCACTTTCTGGATTGACTCTCTCTGTCAGCTTAGCAAGCGTCTTTGGAGCTGACAAATGATAAACCATTTGAAAACTCCAGCCACAGGGATAGCGTTGCTGGACTGGGCTTGTGTCTTTGGCATGTGCTGCAGGGGCCACAAATCTGTGCATGGACCCATCAAAAATACTGTATTCTTCAGGAATTCTCTTAACTCATCCAGATTTTGGTGAGACATCTGACCAGAGGGGGCCTGGCATCAAAGGTATGAGCAGGTACATTTTAAAACATTTTAGAGCCAGTGGCTACTTCTCACCCAGCTGGGTCTCTTCCTTCCCTTCCCTTTCCCCCCCTTCCCTTCCCCTCTTCCCTTCCATTCCCCTCCCTTCCTTTCCCTTCCCTTCCCCTTCCTCTTACTCTGCACCCTGGATAGAGTGCTGTGGCATCAGCATAGCTCAAAGCATCTCAAACTCCTGGGTTCAAGTGATCCTCCTGGTGCAACCTCCAAAGTAGCTGGAACTACAGGCACCTCCCATGATGCTCAGCTATTTTTTTTCTATTTTTAGTAGAGATAGGGTCTCACTCTTGCTTAGGCTGGTCTCAAACTCCTGAGTTCAAACAATCCACACTTCTTGTCCTCCCAGAGTGCTAGAATTAGAGGCGTGAGCTACCATACCTGGCTACTGATGGGTATTTTCTACAGAGAACCCAATCACTGAGTTCCTCGTGAAGATGTCTCCATCTTTTGCTTGCATTGTCTCATGGGTACAAAGTCACAATTCGGTACTATAACAGCAGATAACGTCTAGTTGTTGGTCTTTTCCTTGTGCTAGGTACACTAGCCCTATTCTAAGTGCTGGGGATGGAGTGGTGAATGTCACTAACCTTACCTTGTCACTATAGTGTATATACCTTCATAGAAGAAATAGATGATGAGGAAGTAAGTTGGTAGATTAACAAAATACAACAATTACAGGTTTTGATAAGTGATGTAAGGGTATCGATAGGGTGATACAATAACAAGTAACTGATGTTGGTCAAAGGTGCTGGTGGTAGGAGAGATCCATCTTTAGGACAGTCAGTTCTAAAGTGGAGCCGTCTCTGAGGAGGTAAAATTTGCATGGAGACCTCCAAGTTGAGGAGAAGCTGGCCAAGGTTAATTTAAAAAAAAGGTCGTCCAGGGAGGGCAAAGGCATGTGACAAAACAGAGGTGCAATCAGTGTTGTTAGAGCTAAGCTGTTGAGGAGATTCATGTGGGGTGGAGTTAGAGAGGCAGGTGTGGGGGTCAGATCTCATGGGGACCCACATGAATAGTAGAAATCTGGGGCTTCATTCAGGAGCTTGTGCATCACCTGTTACCTTATTTACTCTTTATAAGTAGGTGATGAGACTATTCCTAAGGGATTAAGGGTAGTCTTGAAGTTCATACCACAAGTGCATCGCAGAACCATGATTCATTGGCTCTCTTTTGAGTCCCTCCTCTTGACCTTCACTTTTTGTCACCATTGACGTTAGTTGGTTTCTGAGCTGCAAGGGCATCCAATGGAAGATGAGGCCATATTATAGGGATGTGCTAAACATAGGATCCTAAGGGTTAAAGCCAGGCCACGGTTGTAGATCTTTTAGCTCCTGATCTAGTCATGATAAGCCATGCAGCACTGCCTTGCTGGTTTCCCAGCCTTGCCTTCATGTAATCCTTTAAACAAACAAACAAACAGACTATGAATTGTGGCAAAATGCCCATAACATAAAACATGCTATCTTAACCACTTTTAAGCACATAGTTCAGTAGTGTTAAATGCAATCACAGTGTATAACCCATTTCCAGAACCTTTTCATCTTGCAAAATTGAAACTTTATTTAAAAACAGTTCTCCTCTCTCTCCACCACGAGCCCTTGGAAGCTGCCATTTCACTTTGTGTCTCTGTGATGTTGCTCCCCATAGGTGCTTCGTAGAAGGAGGATCACACTTCTTTTTTTTATTATTATTATTATTTTTTATTGAATGTTAACTATGTACATTAATGCACTTCTGGGGTATAGTGTGGGGTTTTCACATGCATTCTGAAATACTTCCATCAAACTGGTCAACACAGCCTTCATGTCATTTTCTCAGTTATTGCTTTAAAACGTTCACATTCTACTCTTAGAAAGATTCACCTGTACCCCTATAAGA
>CAUYTI010066713.1:0-19223 GCA_963575145.1 Galago senegalensis | reverse complement strand
TATCTCAGAGTGGTTTTGATTTGCATTTCTCTGATGATTAAGGATGGTGAGCATTTTTTCATGTGTCTGTAGGCCATGCATCTGTCTTCTTCAGAGAAGTTACTCTTTAAGTCTTTTGCCCACTCTGCAATGGGATCACTTCTTCTCTTCTTGCTAATACATTTGAGTTCTCTGCGGATTCTGGTTACAAGACCTTTGTCGGAAGCATAACCAGCAAATATCCTTTCCCATTCTGAGGGTTGTCTACTTAATTTTCTTACTGTGTTCTTGGCTGTTCAGAAGCTTTTTAATTTGAGGAGGTACCAGTAGTATATTTTTGATGTTGCTTCAATTGCCTGGGGGGTCCTCCTCATAAAATTTTCGCCCAGGCCTATTTCTTCAAGAGCTTTCCCTACACTTTCTTCTAATGTTTTTATAGTTTCATGTCTTAAATTTAAGTCTTTAATCCAGTGAGAATCTATCTTAGTTAGTGGTGACAGGTGTGGGTCCAGTTTCAGTTTTCTGTGTGTCACTAGCCAGTTCTTCCAGCACCATTTATTGAATAGGGAATCTTTTCCCCATTCAATGTTTTTCATTGGCTTGTCAAAGATCAGGTACTGGTAAGTAGTTGGATTCATCTGTTGGCTCTCTATTCTGTTCCATACATCTACTTCTCTGTTTTTGTGCCAGTACCATGCTGTTTTGATCACTATTGATTTATAATATAGTCTGATGTCTGGTAGCCTGATTCCCACCGCCCCCCGCTTTGTTTTTATTTCTGAATATTGTCTTGGCTATTCGAGGTTTTTTCTGATTCCATATGAAATGCAGTATTATTTTTTCAAGATCTTTAAAGTATAACAATGGAACTTTAATAGGGATTGCATTAAAATTATATATTGCCTTAGGTAGTACAGACATTTTAACAATGTTGATTATTCCCAGCCATGAGCAAGGTATGTTTTTCCATTTGTTAGTATTTTCAGCTGTTTCTTTTCTTAGAGTTTCATAGTTCTCTTTATAAAGATCTTTCGCATTCTTTGTTAGGTAAACTCCCAGATATTTCATCTTCTTTGGCACTAGTGTGAATGGAATAGAGTTCTTGACTGTTTTTTCAGCTTGACTATTGTTGGTATATATAAAGGCTACTGACTTATGGGTGTTGATTTTGTAACCTGAGACGCTGCTGTATTCCTTGATCACTTCTAGGAGTTTTGTAGTAGAGGTCCCTTTCTGATTTGTCTGTTCTGCTCCTATGTCAGGAGACATCCAACATGTTCATGTGTGTGTGTCTCATTCCATGACAAGAGGTTAGTGACACAGTTAGTACATTCTTTGGCCCTCAAACACAGTGGATCACTAGTTATAGGAAGAAGCAAGTTGTTATATTTGAAAAACTGATTGTTATTTTATAATAAACAAAGTTATGGGAAGAGTGGACAGAGCTGATCAGGACTATGGATATTATAAATGGTGGAGAAATTATTGTGGCTGATGGAACTTACAGTTGTGAACAGCTCCATCCTTTACTCATGACTTACAGGAGAAATCTCATTACTCGGCTTGTGAGCAATGTGAGGGATAGAAATTCAAGATAGAGGGGAAGACCACAACCTTCTGACAGTGAGGAATGGCTAAATGGGAAGATGCATTTTATACTGCAAATGAAAAAAAACATCAACAAAGGATTGCCTAGTTTGTAGTGAAAGAAATGAGAAATGAGAAAGGAAGGAGAGAAAACATTTTGTACTGTGAGACCTTCTAGAGGAAGCCTAGACTTCATCCTGGTGATTGCTTAAAGAAGTATCACGCTCAAAAAAATTGTGAACAAAAATAAACAAATGCACTTTATTTTATGTAATGTAAAATAGAAAATAAAATCAACAGGTGAGTTCATATTTATGTTTTTTCTCTTTTAAAACTGTAAGATAGTTATAGTAATCCACCAACCTCTCCCTCCCCACATAGAAAAGAGCTGTGAGTACATGGGTGGCAGAAAAATTTGATTGGAAAGGAGTTTACTAAGTCCCAGCTGTTCAATGGAAGGTGGGGAGGAAGGGTGGAATTTGCCGGGATCTAATGTCTTGACATTGGTCCTACCTTTACTGTTAGAAGTTCCTGGCTCTGTAATCTATCACATCCTGACATAATGGAGACTTTCTAAAGCTGTCTTTATCGGCAACATCTTTAAAAAACAAAAAACATTATTTTAGCAGTTAAGTTTTAAAATGTTTAACTTTTTCCTGAGCTTGAACTTCTTGCCCTCTTCCCATCATATCTTTTAAAACAAATTTCCTGTCAAGTTACAATTTACTTTATATTCACTTTTAACAAGGATAGGGGCCTGTGACTAAGCTAGAGATAATTATATTGCCAATCCTATTGACAACATAGAAATACTGAAATGGAAAAAAAATGCATTTTGAACTCTCTTTTCCCAATAATATTAACCTGCCACTTCAGTGCTATGTTAGAAATTCCTTGACTTCTTTCCTAAAATCAAATTTGCCCAGAGCCCTGAGAAATCACATTTTCATAAGCAACTTAGTCAGGCTACATCTACACGCCTAGGAGTGAGATTACCACCTTGTCTCCATCAGAAACTTCATGTGTTATTAAGAACTTTGAAAACTGACTTAGGCTTCTCTACTAAATTCATGCTCAGGATTTGGGGAGGGGGGCAGGGGGATTCCTAATTAGCTTCTTATGCTCTAGTTAAAGTGCTAACCAGTGGAGTTTCCATTTCAAAGGCAACATCATGAAAATGTGCATGTTTCTCTTTTAAGAACTACCACACTCATAGTGCACAGTAATTGTGTATGAAAGCTCGGCACCATGGAAAATATAGCAACTGAGAGAACTAGAAACAAAAAGAATTTGCGAAAGAGGAAGAAAAACATTCATGAGGCAATTGACACCTTGTTACCTAATTTGAATTTTAATAGGCACACTCCTGCAATAGTCACATACTGAAGGAAACATTGAAAAGAGTCAAAGAAGATATTACCAGATAATTATCACACAATTTAAAATGCATATTCTATTGTTCAGTTACAGGGTTTTAAAAAATCAGGGTAGCATAGAAAATTAAGAGGTGAGAGCAGAAACGCAGTATCAAATGGTAGGTAACATTATAAATCTCTGAACAATAACCTTTTACTTGTTCATTACACAGAAGTAAGGCTAGGAAAGAGCCCTCAATGATCATGGTAATTTCATGTCAATAAACATTACATAAAATGAAAAAAAAATACTAATGTTTTATGTAAATGTTGCACCTCTGGAGCTGTGCACCATATATGAGAAAAAGCATAGAAAAAGAAGGCCTGGGAATAAAAATATAGACAGTGCAGAGTTAAAAAAAAAAAAGCCCAGAAAGGGAGAAACACCGCAGTAAAACTGTTTTAGTGCTTGTGATTAAAAAGAGCGTCAGTAGATATCTTAAAGTCAATGCAAGACCATTTAAAAACTTTTAAATGGTCTTGCGGATTGGTGGGCCTATTACTAGCAGAAATCTTTGGAGTACACAGAAGGAGTGCTGTTGCCCAAATAAACCTTAAAGTAAACAAAAAATGAATTTCCTTGGTTTCCTGTGGTGAGTTCCGCCTAAAGGATCAACAGAAATAAGCAGCTGCCTGGCATGTCACCATGTTACAGTAGTACATGTATAAGCACACACTGCCTATGTCACTGTGTTACAATAGTACACATATGAGCACACACTCCCTGTATATGCACACATATGAGCACACACTCCTCATATATGTACATACTCCCTGTATATCACTTTTAACCAGAATGTAATTCCAACTGCCTAAATCTGGATTGTCAAAGAAAAGAAGTAGTGAGTAAACCAGTTTTAGCAGAAAGACCTCATTAAATAAATGATCTGAGATTAAAAATGACTGTAGAATTGTTTTTTTAATTCTGTGTTATTTCAGCACATGTGAAAAGGTATATTTTTGGAATTTATATCCTATTCTGTCTGTCCTGTATGTCTGCTAGTACCACACTGTGTAGATGAGCGTTGCTCTGTAATCAGGAAATCAGAAAGAGTAAGCCATCCAGCTTTATCCTTCCGTCTCAGGATTATTTGGGCAATTTGGGGTCCCTGGAGATTCCATGTGCATGTTAGCATCAGTTTACATAGAAAATCTCATTAGAATTTTGATCTGGATTATTTTAATTTGTTTTATTCGTTTATTAAATGATTTAATTTGATAGGGATTATTCAATCATTATGTTGCTTTAGGTAGTAAGGTTATATTAACAGTATCATATCTTCTAAGCTATGCATATAGGACATCTTTCCTTTTATTTAAATCTTTTTAAATTTCTTTCAGAAATATTTTGTACTTTTCATTGTATAAGTCTTTACCTCCATGGTTGAGGTGATTCCTAAGCATTTTATTCTTTTTACTATTACTATAAATGATACTGTTTTTATAATTTACTTCTTATATTGTTCACTGTTAGTACATTAAAAAAACAACTGATTTTAGTAAGTTACTAAACTTAGTACCCTGACTTCACCAAATGTGTTTGGTAGTTCCAAAGTTTTATTTTTTTGATTGTTCAGAATGGGGTTTCTGCATAAAACCTCATATACTCTGTGAACAAAGATGATTTAACTTCTTCCTTTCCAGTTGGTTTTAATGCAGAGTAATGTTGGTCTCATAAAGTGAGCTAGAAATGTTCCATTCAATTTGATTTCTTGAAAAGGTTTGAGATATAGTAGTGTTCATATTTAAATGTAGATGCTTTCTTGGTAGAATTTACCAATAAAGTCATTAAGTCTGAGGTTGTTTTTTTTTTTTTTAATATTTTTTATTGCTGATTCAATCTCTTTTCTAGTTTAGGTTTATTCAGATTTTCTTTTTTTGTTGTTGATTCTTGGTAGGTTGGTGATTCTATAAATTTGTCCATTTCATCTGAATTACCAATTTGTTGGTGTATCACTGCCCGTGAACTCTTAGAATTCTTTTTATTGCCATAAAATTGGTAGTGATGTTCCTCCTTTAGTTCTGATTTTAGTATTTTAAACCTTTTTCTTTCTTTGTTAATCTAGTTAAATGTTTGCCAATTTGTTAATCTTATTGAAGAACTACTTGATAGATTTATTTTCTATATAATAGGAATAACTAACTTAATTGTGTTTAGCTTTATGGCACTTTGCAGACTCTATATTTTTTCCAAATTGAAGATCCGTGGCAACCCTGCATCAAGCAAGTCTTGTGGCACCATTTTCCCCAAAACCTGTATTCACTTTGTTTCTTTGTCAGTTTGGTAATTCTCACAGTGTTTGAAACTTTTTTCATTATGAGGGACTACAAGAAGTTTTTGAAAAAATTGAATTAAAATATAAAAAGAAATAGGCAAACTTTATTTCTCACCATAAACTCCATGAAGTTCAGGACACTTTTGTAAATGATAATAACAGCCATTTAGTTCATCCCTAAAGAAGTGAGGGTAGCAATAATTTAGTCACATCTATATGGTTTTTACATTATTAACTTAAGGAAAATGGATGTTCTTTAGAGACATCTTAAGATTAGGAAACAGAAAGGAATAAGAATGGAGTAAATCAGGACTGTAAGGTGAATGCTTCATGATTTCCCTTCAAAGTTCTAGCAAAATTGCCCTTGTTTGATGAGAAGAATGAGCAGGAATATTGTAGTAGTAGAGAAAAACTCTTGGATGAAGATTCCCTGGGTGTTTTACTTTTAAACTTTGGCCAACTTTCTCAAAGCACTCTCCTAGTAAGCAGATGTCATTCTTTGGTTCTCCAGAGTATTAATAAGCAAAGTGCTAAGTACTCCTAAAAATGTTGCCATGACCTTAGCTCTTTACCAACCATTTTTGCCATGACTGGACTAATTCCTCCTCTTGGTAGCAGTGTTTTGATTATGCTTCATCTTTAGTATAAATTGGCAATTGTTTTATCTTCTGTAACAATACTTTGAAGAATTGTTTTAAGATCTGGATTCACCTTGTTTATAAATTTCATTGAAAAGTCTATTCTTATCTACAGCTTATCTGGGCAAAACAATTTTGGTATCTATTAAGTGGAAAGTTGCTTGACTTTAATTTTTCAGTCAGAATCATGTAAGCTGAAACAATTGAGATGTTGGCTATTGTTTCTGCTGTTAACTGTTGATCGTCTTCAATTAGCAAATGAACAAAATGTATTTTTTTCTTGCAACTTGGTATGGACGGTCTGCTTCTGTGGGCTTCTTCAACATAGTCTTGTTCCTTTGAAAACAAGTTACCTATGGATAAACCTGCTCACTTATTTGGGGCATTATCTTCATATACTTTCTGTAAAGCATCCTTGATTACACCATTCCTCCACCCAAGTTCACCATACATTTGATATTTATTCTTTCTTCAACTTGATCAGAATTCATTTTCCTCTGATAGGGGCTTTTTCCAACTGATATCTTATCCTTTTTGGTGCATCAAACTACATCCTGTTCAGACATGTTTAAAGAGTTAGTATAATTTTACTTTAGTGCAAAAAATTTTCAAATAAATGCATAGTTTTTCATGATATGCATTTTCCATGAACTTTTTGAAGATTTCTCATATTGTATGTGTTCTGGTGATCTTTGAGTAATGACCTTCAATTTTTGTCATTTGTTAGGGTACCACAAACTGCTCCCATATAGGATGATGAGCTGAATCAACAAATGTTTATGTTCTCAGTGCTTCACCACCCATCTGTTTCTGCATCTCTCTCCCTTTCCTCAGGTCTCTTTCTTCTTTAAGATACCATAGTATTGAAATTAGGCCAGTTAATAAGCTTGCAATAGTCTCTAAGGATTTAAGTGAAAGGAAGAGTTGCACAACCCTTACTTTAAATCCAAAGCTAGAATGATTTAGGTTAGTAAGTAAGGCATACCAAAGCCAAATAGAATGCAACTTAGGCCTCTTGAGTCAAACAGCCAAGTTGTGAATGGAAAGTTCTTTAATAAAAGTAGAAATGAATACATGGATAGTAAGAAAGCACAACAACTGGGGAGGTGGAGCATGATGGTGGATGGGAAAGACCTTTAGCTCAGCTCTCCTGGAACAACAGGTGAGAGTGAGGGGCTAGGTCATACCCAGAGTGGGATATTGGTGTGGAATGGCAGTCTGGATTGTGCAGGGAGGTGGGGGATTACTGAACTTAAGACTCACTGAAAACGCCAATGGTCATTAGCATTTAAAGCATTGAAGTATTTTTTAAATTAAGCTGTATTTTTCTGCTGTGAGAATTTCTATGTAACCCCCTCCTCCAAAGATTGAGGGAGCTGAGACGCAAAAAAGAAAGGCTGAAAAGTCCATTTTTTTTTTTCAGAAAGAAAGCTTTAATGTGTACTTACAAACAGAAGCCATGTATGTCTTGGGAGGTTGCATGATGGTAAATCCCATATCTACCTTCCCAAAGGTATTATTTATATAGCAGGCTTTTTGGAAAAATATGTGGAGCTGATTATATCTCAGAACTTCTTGCACAACTGTGACCACTAGAGAGGTAGATAATCATCTTTAAGATGTATCTGTGCAGTGTGGAGCCTGTGGCTCAAAGGAGTAGGGCGCTGGCCCCATATGCCGGAGGTGGCAAGTTCAAACCCAGTCCTGGCCAAAAACCACACACAAAAAAGAGGTATCTGTGCACAGTATTGCCTCCTCATCTTGCTGTGGGAACTATGTTATGAAAGAGTCAAACATGGGTCATTATGGCAGTGTTACTACAAGATGGCCTTAGTAGTCTGTTTTTCTACACTATGTCCATCGTTCCTTTAGACACACTGCTACTGCACACTTAGTAGGCTACAGTAGAGTGTGCGTGGTACTATGTATGTGACTTGCTTTTTTGTGATATTGAGTTTATTGCCATGGCCTAGACCTGAATCGACAGATATGCCCATATTTATTACTATATAGTTTGTGTGTAATTCCAAATTTTATATACTGGAATCTTAATCCAAATTAATATGTTGATTAAAGGTGGGACCTTTGAGAGGTAGTCAGGATTAGGTAAAGTCATCAGAGTTTGGCATCATGATAGAACTGATGGCTTTACAAGAAGAGATCAAAGTGAACATGAATTCTTGCTCTGTTTCCATGTACCACCTTCTGCAATGCTTTGATATAGCAAGAAGGCCTGCACAAGGTGCTGGCACCAGGCTCTAAGAGCCAGTCTTTAAAGCTGTAAGAAATAAATTTCTTTCCTTTATAGACTACCTAGTCTTCAGTATTCTGTTATAGTAACAGAAAGTAAAGGTATCTGCTATTCTCTGTTTTGTTTATCTTTGCTATAATCTTTACTATTTTTTTCCTTCTGTAACTTTTGGATTTGGTTTGTTATTATTTTTTCCTAGTGTATCAAGTTGTAAAGTTTGGTTGTTGATTTGAAATATTATTTATTTATTTTGAGGCAGGGTCTCAAGCTGTCGCCTTGGGTAGGGTGCCATGGCAACTTCATAGCTCACAACAACCTCCAACTCTTGGGCTCAAGCAATCCTCTTGCCTCCATTTTTTGTATTTTTAGTAGAGATGGGGTCTTTCTCTGGTTAGGTTGGTCTGGAATCCATGAACTCGAGCAATCAGCCTTGACTTCCCAGAGTGCTGGGATGAGCCACTGTGCCTGGCCTTGAAATATTTTTTTAAAAATATAAGCATTTATATTAATAGTTATAAATTCCCTCTTTACCACCACTTCCACTGAGTTCCATGGTTTTGGCATGTGGAGTTTTGTTTCATTCATTTCTAAGTGTTTTCTAATTTCACTTTTGATTTTTTTTGTTACATTGGTAGTTATGAATGTGTTGTTTAATTTCAGCAAATTTTTGAATTTCTCAGAACTTCTTTCACAAATAGTTATCAATTTCTGATTTTACCTCATTGTTGTAGATGCTTTGCATAACAGTTATCTTTCCAAATCTATTGAAACTTAATTTGTGGCCCAAGATATGCTATATTCTGGAAATGTTCCATGTACACTTAAAAATATGTGTGCTGTTACTGATAAGTACAGTTTTTGGTATATGCCTTTTGGACATTTTTGGTGTCTTGGATTACTTGAGTCTTCCATTTCCTTACTTACTACTTCTCTAATTGTTCTACCTATGGAGAACAATATGAATAGAGTAATGTGTTTTCCAGAAGTTATTGTAGAACTATTTCTCCCTTCAATTCTATCAGATTTGCTTTATATGTATATGTGTGTGTGTGTGTGTGTGTGTGTATTTTTGAGACAGAGTCTCACTATGTCACCCTGGGTAAAGTGCTGTGGCATCACAGCTCACAGCAACCGCAAACTCTTGGGTTATGGCCTCGAACTCTTGGACTTAAGTGATTCTTTTATCTCAGCCTCCCAAGTAGCCATGAAAGGTGCCTGCCACAATGCCAGGCTTATTTTTTTGTTGCAACTGTTTACCTGGCCTGGGTCAGGTTCGAACTCACCACCCTTGGTGTATGTGGCTGGTGCCCTAACCACTGTGTTATGGCTGCCGAGCCTGCTTTATGTATTTTGATAGTATGTTATTAGGTGTGAAAAAGTTTGTGATTGTTATAGCTTCTTGCTGTATTCCTCACTTTTTAAATAGTAATATGATTAATGTCTTTCTTTGTGTGTTTTAAGATTTATTTGATTGAAAATCTACTTTTTTTCTGCTCTCATTTGTGTATTATTCACATAAAGTGTATTTTTGTCTCTTTCACTTTCAACATATCTGGTGTCTTTAAATCTAAAGTGAACCTCCAATAGACAACTTAATGTTAGTAGCTTAAAAAAAACAACCATTCTGCTAACCATTTTTTATACTTAAAGTAATTACTGGTATGAGGGACTAACTTTTGTCATTTTGCTATTTGTTTTCTAAATTTTGTCCCTCATTTCAGTCATTATTATTTTATTATTTATTTAGTTTTTTTTTTTTTTTTTTTTTTGTAGTTTTTGGCAGAGGCTGGGTTTGAACCTACTACCTCTAGCATATGGGGCCAGCACCCCACTCCTTTGAGCCACAGGTGCCTCCCTAGTTAATTTTTTTGTTTGTAATAATCTTTCAATTTTCTTTTGAATCTATTCTCTTGCTCTAACTTTATTGTTATCATGGGTTTTACATTTAACATCCTAAAGTTATCATACTCCAATATGAATTTATATGAGATTAAATTGAATGACATACAAAACCCCTGTTCCATTAGCAACTCTGTCCCCAAGTCTTTCAGGTATTAATGTTATAAAATTATATCTTTATACCTGTGTGTTCAAAAATGTTTACTAGTAATTTTTAATGTACTAGTCTCTTAATACTGGCTTTAAAACTAATAATTATTTTTGAAATGTATTAGTTTCTTAAATCACACAGAAAAAAAAAAAACTTACATGCCTTGGTTAGAATAACATGAGCTTTTATATTTGCCCTGTATTTACCTTTACTAACAACTTAATTCCTTCATATGGCTTCAATTTAATGTCTAGTAATTTTTCATTTTGTACTGCATGGCTTTGTTTGGCACTTCATGCCGAGCACTTGTGATGGTAATGAACTTCCTCAGCATTTGTTTATCTGACCATGTCTTCATGTCTCTCTGGCTTTTACAGGACAGTTTTCCAGATTCAGAATCCTTGATAAATTATTTTATTGCAACTTTGAATATATTAGCCCACTGACTTCTGATCAGTGAATTTTCTGATGAGAAATCTGCTGGTAACCTTATTAAGGATTTGATGTATTTGATGAGTTGATATTCTCTTGCTGCTTTCAAGTTCTCTCTTTGCCTTTGTCTTTTGACAGGTTTATATATATATATATGTGTGTGTGTGTGTGTGTGTATATATATATATAAAATTAACTCATATATATATATATATTCTCTCTTTGCCTTTGTCTTTTAACAGTTTTATATATATACATATATATAATGAACTCATATATATGTGTATATATATATATATATATATGTATATATAAAAATGTGAGTCTGTGAGTTCATTCTACAGTGAGATCCTTAGGTTTCTTTCTTTCTTTCTTTTCTTTTTTTTTTTTTTTTGCAGTTTTTGGCCAGGGCTGGGTTTGAACCTGCCACCTCTGGTATATGGGGCCAGTGCCCTACTCCTTTGAGCCACTGGTGCTGCCTGATCCTTAGGTTTCTTCAATGTTTATATTCATGTCTTTTATCAAACTTGAGCATTATTTATCCAAATATTGTTCTCTCCCATTTTATTTCTCTCTTCTAATTCTGAGATTCTAACAATGCATATGTTGGTGTACTTGAAAAGTCTCCCGGTTTCTTTAGGCTATGTTCGATTTTCTTCAGTCTTTTTTCTTCTTTTCAGATTGGATGATTGTCTTATATTGAGGTTTACTACTAAATCTTCCTTCTACCTGCTTAAATGTGCCTTTGATTCTCCCTTGTAAATTTTTCATTTTAATTATTATACTATTTAGTTTCATATCTTTTGGCATCGTTTTTAGTTCTTCTACCTTTTCACTGATATTTTCCTTGTGTGCACATATAATTTCCTCAACTTTCTCTACATCTTTCATTAGTTTATTGATATCTTTAAGATAGTTGTTTTAAATCTTTGTTAATTAAATGAATCATTAGGTCTTTTTCAGGGATATTATTTGTTAATTGTCTTTTCTCCTTGAATTGGAGATTATATATATATATACACACACACATATATAAATACTAAATACTAAATATATATAGATATATGTACTAATTTCCTCCAATTTCCTTGAATTGGAGAGATATATATATCTAAATACTAAATACTGAATATATATATATATATGTATGCCAAAAGCCTTAATTCCTTTTTTATTTGTATTGGAAAATTAACATTTTAATCTAATAATATGAGGTAAGTGCGGCAATCTGATTCAACCCCTTTTCTAAGGTTTTAGGTTGGTTCTGTCTTAAGGATCACCTTAACTGAGAACTTAAGTCCTTCTCAGATCTTTTTTGAATTTGTTCTTTCCTCTGGGAATGTGCAGTGACTTTTAATTTCCCTTGAATATAATGCTGTTTTTGAATGTGACTTTTTGCAATATCTGGCTCCCAAAGCAGGTAGGGAACAGCAAAAAAATGAAGTGGTAGAAAAGGCAGTGCCCCTTAAGATCTCCTGAAAATTTATTCAGCCAGAGGGAAAAGGACTTGAAATGAAGGTGGAAGGTGTAAAAGTAGTGGTTGTTGCCTTTTTTCTGCACCTCTTTGACTAGTCAGGCCTCTGATATTATGAGAATAGGGCTATTCTGGTCCCCAGACTCCTCCCTAGCTTCCTCTAGCTATATGCAACCCACTTTAGGAACATGGTACACATGCCTGCTGTGGGACCGAGGGATAGGAGATGAATATCTGCTTCTGTCTAAGAGCTGATATTGAGAGAATTTTAACTAAATTTACAATCTAAGACTTCCTCTGGGATTTTCAAGTCTTGAGTAGACTCTAGAGTTTCATAATAGTTACAGCATACGTATTCTGCTAGTGGCCTTTTTTTTCATCAGCTGGAGAGGCAGATCTCTGCTGCTTCCTACTCCATGATGTTCCCAGAATCTTTTTTTTTTTTCTTTTTTGCAGTTTTCACCTGGGGCTGGATTTGAACCCACCACCTCTGACATATGGGGCTGGTGCCCTACTTCTTTGAGCCACAGGCACCACCCGAATCTTTATATTTTTGATTATGACTTTTTATTTCTGTGATTGAAGATATTTCATTATACTCTTGATCTCTAAGATAACTTTATAGAAAGTTGCATTCCTACAAGTCTTGGTTAAAGCTAAATGGACACCATAAGTATTGTGACGAGAAGAGGAAATTTATATAGTAGCTGTAGGCCCCTTTACAATGGAGAAAGATAAAATGTTAGCTGAAGGTCACAGATTTGTCATCTTTCAACCCTCTAGGGTCCTTTTCTTGTCCCTGTTTTCCTACATATTCCACTTTCTTTATTCCCTCTTAAACTTATGTTGAAATTTAATTGCCTTTTTAACAGTCATAGAGTTTGATATCCTTAAGAGACAGTTAGGTTGTGAGGGATCTACCCTCATTAATAAATAAATTCCCTTATTATAAGTGTTTTTGGGAGTGTAATTTTTCTCTTTGCTCTTCCATTTTCTACCAGATAAGGATGTAGTATTCAAGGCATCATCTTGAAAGTAGAAACCAGAGTATCATTGGACAGTGAACCTTCTAGTAACTCACTATTGGCCAGCATAGTCATGAGTATGTTTGCTGTTGTGGCATTGGGCCCCTAATAAAAGGATGAATTTGACCCTCTTCTATTTGTCTCTTTTGCCTTTTCTTTGCCCTTGACCTTGGAATGATGCAACAGGAAGGTCCTTACCACATGCTAAATCCTCAGTCTTGGACTTTCCAGCCTCTACAATTGTGAGCCAATAAAATTCTGTTTATTATAAATTATCCAGTCTGTGCTATTTTGCTATAGCAGTGAAAAATGGACTAAGTATAATGTAAAAAAATTGCAGAATTTTTAGGGTCAGTGTTTAACAAATTTATTTTTATCTCCCCTTTATCAAGATTTCATATGGTATTTATTTTATTTGGCCAAAAACTAGATAATCTTCAACCATCATTATTCATACTTCAACAAGTCATTTTTTCACCAACTGTATGGAAGGGAAAGAAAAATATATACTTCAAAACAATGTTTTGAAAGAAAAGACAACTTGGAACACATATAAGCAGTAGTTTGTTTTTTACTGTGATGTTTATGAATGTTAGATTATTTTTGCCTCTGTTCAGTTTTGTTAACATTTCATCAAATATATATTTGTTGTGTCAATTTTTCTTTAGTTTTAATTTTTTTTAGATTTCTTTTTCTCAACCATCCTGTGTCCTAAGCCCAGAATAGTCTTGCACTGGTACATTCATAGGAAATTGGTGTTGCTCTGGAGTGCCACCCTTGTGATAGCAGTAACCTCTGAATGACCTATATGTTTGAGCAGCATGAACTACAAAGTGCACTTTAGTTTTTGAGTGTTTTTGAAAGCTCCTGCAAGAAGATTTCTCATATTTTTCATCATGGTTAGAGTTTAGTGTCAGGATTGTGAGTAATAGGTTATCAAAAAGATATTTTTTAGAAGCAAAGTACGTATTTACTTACCAAGGCTAAGTTTAAACAGAAACAGTGGGCTTGACATGTCCAGTGTTCGGTGCTTTTACTGATATATTTCAGAGCAAGAGTGAAAGCTGGCTAGAAAGGATTTATAACTCTTCCAGGTTATTATTTTACTATTAAATGCCAACTCATCGTTAGTGTGCTGCCTCTTCTGCTGGGGTTAGTATGCTTTTCTTTTGTTAGGGGTAGGATAAGGAGTTACCTTCTTCTGTAAGATAAAAAAAAATCTTGTCTTTTTTACCTGTTTCTCTATACTCTGTACTTGAGTGGTTATATTTTCATCTAGTCATCAAATATGTTTTGGTAGATTACTATGTGCAGGAGATATTTTGTCACTCAGTAGAGTGCCCTGGAGTTGACCCTCTTTTATCTATCCCGATAAAAATAACAAATAAAAAGAAGGCTTTTAATAATCAATCTCATAATCTTTTTCAGAAAGGCTAAGGTAAAAGATAAAACATTGCAAAGGATTTTCATAAAGGAGCAGGCCTTGTCTAAATAGCACATTAATTTCACAGATAAAATTCACATGTAAGGAGGAAGAGCTTCTCTCGGGTGTGGTCAGTCAACCTGCCAAAGAGCAGTGACCTTTGTTTCTAGGCCTTGATTTACAAATGTTTGAACTATAACAAAGATGTAAATATATAGAATGTTTTTCTCTTCATTTATTCCCAACTCTCTTCTCATCAATCACAAGGACCAAATAGGTATCTGTTATGGTTAATTTTATGTGCTAACATAACTGAGCCATGAAGTGCCAAGATGGTCAAATTTTATTCTGTGTTTTCTATGAAGGTATTCTTGTGTAATATTAACATTTACGTTAGTGAACAGGGGCTGGCATGGTGGCTCATGCCTGTAATCCTAGCACTGAGGGGGCTGAGACAAGTGGATAGGTTGAGCTCAGGAGTTGGAGACCAGCCTGCGCAAGAGTGAGACTCCCATCTCTAAAAATATCCAGGCATTGTGGTGGGCACCTATTGTCCCAGCTACTCAGGAGGCTGAGACAAGCGATCTCTTGAGTCCAAGAGTTTGAGGTTGCTGTGAGCTATGATGCCATAGCACTCTACGAAGGTGACTAAGTGAGACCTGGTCTCAATAAATAAATACATACATACATACATACATAAATAAATAAGTGATCTGAGTAAAGTTGCTTGCCCTCCCTGATGTGCAGGAGATATTTAAATAAATCCTCCTGGGAAGGATACATCCAATCACTTAAAGGCCTGAAAGAACAAAAAGGCTGAACCTTCCCACCTATCTACCCTTCTAACCCTACCTGCATGCCAAAGGAAAAAAATAAATTTCCCCATCCTAGTTGCCTTATGATTTTCCTAGTTGACCTGAAATGTTGTCTCTTCCTAGATCTGGAGCCTGGAGGCTACTAGATTGAAATACTCCGCAGGTGTTTCTGTTTCTCAGGCCATTAGACCCAAAATAGAACTAAAACATTAGCTCCTCTTAATCTCTAGGCTGCTAACTCATCTACCAGACCTTTGAACTTATCAATTTCTATAAGCAAGGCAATTAATTATTTTTAGTAAAACTCTTATGTATATCTCCTATGGTTCTGTTACTTTGGAGAACTCTAATATAATAGCCAAGCAATTTTGCTTTACCTGATCTCTCAATATATGAAGACATTGCCTAGCTCAACATTCCCCAGAAGTAAAGTAAGGAGAACAGTCAGATTCTTCTCCATCCAAAAACTTCTGATTTGTTCTTTGTTAGAGTATCTAGAAAAACAACTAAGCCCAAAGTCAGCAGAACAAAGGAAATACTAATGATCAGTGCAAAATAAATAAATTAGCAACAAGAAAGATAATAGAAAAAATATACAAAACTTAGTCATTTTTTAAAAATGTATATAAAATTGAAACTCCTTAGCTAGATTTACCAAGAAAAAAGAGAAGATTAGAATACATAACTATAAAGAGGAAACATTGGAACTGATAACACAGAAATATAAAAAACAAGAAGAAATTTCTAAGAAAACTATATGCTAATAAACTGGCACATAACTAGATAACTTAGAAAAAAAATCTAAAATTTCCTTGAAATATACATATAGAATCTAGCAAAATGAATCGTGAAGAAGAAGAAAATCCAAATAGACTAATAACAGGTACAGAGACTGCATCAATAATCAAAGCCTGCTGAGCATGATGGCTGACGCCTGAATCCTAGCACTCTAGGAGGCCAAGGTGGGTGGAATGCCTTAGCTTAGGAGTTCAAGACCAGCCTGAGCCAGAGCGAGACCCCTGTCTCTACTAAAAATAGAAAAATAGTAGCCAGGCATTGTGGCTAAAAATTAAATTCATTACACATTGAAAGGATCATATAGCATGACCAAATGAGATTTATCCCTGAAATGTAAATTCAACATATGCAAATTAATAAATGTGATACATCACATTAAAAGAAGGAAGGATAAAAATCTAGGATTATCCCAATAGACTCAGAAAAAAAATTCAACATACTTTCCTGATGGAAATGTTCAACAAATTAGATCTAGAAGGAATGTACTTCAACATAATCAAGCTTATGTATGACAAGCCCGTATCTACTGGGAGACTCACTGGTGAATAGCTAAGAGCTATTTTCTCTAAGACGAGGAATAAGACAAAGGTGCTCCTCTCATCATTTCCATTCAATATAGTGCTAGAACTAATAGCCAGATAATTAGACTGTGAAAAAAAAAACTCACACGAATTAGCAAGGAAGTAGTTAAATTATATCTATTTGTGGATTCCATAATCTTATCACCATGTGATACATTTCAGTGCTGGTAAAATGAGTGAAGGAAGGAAGTTGTCACCATGGCAGAGAGGAGGTATGCCTTGGTCTTACTGTCACCACTGTTGACCTCATTATAGCTTCTGCTAACTGTCCAACCTACCAAGTTTTCCATTCTCATTAATATGGAATCATCCTTGAGGATGCTAGCCTGTCACTTAGTGATAAGATGACTACACTGAATACCTTCTGTTCTGGAAGGATTAACATATGTTTAGAATACATTTACTTTACCTTTTTTTTCTTTTTTGCAATAAAATCATGCTCGGTTGCTTGGGCTATAACTGACATAGTCTCAGCTTAGTTCACAGCAACTTCCAACTCCTGGGCTCAATCCTCCTGCCTCACTGTCTCCAGTAGCTGGAACTACAGGCTCCCCACTGCAATGCTCACCTAGTTTTTCTATTTTTAGTAGAGATGGGGTTTCCTTCTTGCTCAGGCAGGTCTTCAAATCCTGGCATCAAGTGAAAGTGATCCTCCCACTTTAAACCCCCCCCCCCAATGCTAGGATTACAGGTGTGTGCACTTTTCTTGATGTTTCAAAAATATCATTATTTAAGGCGGCATTTGGTCCATCCACTTGGGACCCTGCATAACATCAACAAACCAAAGGAGCCACAGACCAAAAGATGCAGCAATAGTCACATGACTGTAAGTTTCTTTGTTGGTGTCACATATTGGATGGTGCAGAAACTATGAACCTCATAGTAATGAAACAGTTTTTTTTGTTTGTGCAACATTACTGCCAGCTTGGAAATGATATCCTGTGAGGTTTAATTGACTAGGACATCAGGAAGAGAGAGGACGGCTGGTGTACGATGGGGACCAGTGGGAATACTTTCAGGACAAGGTGATTCACCTTGACATTCCCTGTATTCCTCTCCCTGATTTGATAGAAAATGAACAAATACTGTATTTATGGCTTGAGAAAATCACAGTCACCTAGAAATAGGCCCCTCAGGAAAAAGGGTCTATGTCACCCCACCATGTAAGTTTCCCAAGACCAGCAGAGGTGCTAGCTTAGGTTGAGGCAGATATAAAATAGGTTGTAGAGGAGAACCACATAATTATGCCTTTTAAAGCAGATGCAGCAGTTGTGGTTCTAATACTAGATCTGAAAGTTAAGTTCAAGTTTACCCTAGAAAAAGTGCTGCGTACCTCATTGCTGAATATCACTACAGTCATCTTTGAAGTACTCCCCTTGGCCATCTGGTGACCATAGTAATATTCAGCAATGAGGTACACATAAGTGGCACTCCTTCTAGAATGTGCTCATGAACTTAATTGTCATACCTCATACAATGACACCTCTAAAGACATTCCAGAAAAAAAGTTCCAGTATTGCTTTAAAGGGTAGACTAGACATTGGCATTAGTGCATAGTTTCCCAGTTAGCTGGTACTTTAGACACAAGGCACAATGCCTAGCTAACCTTTTGTATGTGGGGTCTAGCTTGTTACCCAGGCTGATCTTGAACTCCTGGCCTTTTGGCCTCCCCAAGTATGGGGGATTACTGGTATGAGCCACAAAACTTGGTGAGGTATTTTAAAAATCTACTAAATGTAGGAATTCATACATGGGATATATATAGAGTCAAGGCCAATTTGAATTGTTAAAGAAAATAAATTTTAGTGAACAAAAAGGTTAAAAATAAATATGGAGTATCAGAAAACACCACAAAAATGAGAAATCTGGCTCAGCGCCTATAGCTCAACCGGCTAAGGCACCAGCCACGTACACCTAAGGTGGTGGTTTCGAATCCCCAGCCCGGACCTGCCAAACAACAATGACAGCTGCAACCAAAAAATAGCCGGGCGTTGTGGCGGGCGCCTGTGATCCCAGCTACTTGGGAGGCGGAGGCAAGAGACTCGCTTGAGCCCAGGAGTTGGAGGTTGCTGTGAGCTGTAATGCCCCGGCACTGTACCCAGGGGGACAGCTTGAGGCTCTGTCTCAAAAAAAAAAAAAAAAAAAAAGTGTAGGTATCTTTTTGATAAAATGACTTCTTTGGGTAAATACCAAGTAGTGGGCTCGGCGCCTATAGCTCAACCGGCTAAGGCGCCAGCCACGTACACCTAAGGTGGCGGGTTCGAATCCTCAGCCCGGACCCGCCAAACAACAATGACGGCTGCAACAAAAAAATAGCCAGGCGTTGTGGCAGACGCTTGTGGTCCCAGCTACTTGGGAGGCGGAGGCAAGAGACTCGCTTGAGCCCAGGAGTTGGAGGTTGCTGTGAGCTGTAATGCCACAGCACTCTACCCAGGGCGACAGCTTGAGGCTCTGTCTCAAAAAAAAAAAAAAAAAAAAT
>CAUYTI010066712.1:0-11713 GCA_963575145.1 Galago senegalensis | reverse complement strand
CTCCTGGGCTCAAGCGAGTCTCCTGCCTCAGCCTCCCAAGTAGCTGGGACGACAGGCGCCTGCCACAATGCCCGGCTATTTTTTGGTTGCAACCGTCATTGTTGTTTGGCGGGCCCGGGCTGGATTTGAACCCACCACCTTAGGTGTATCTGGCTAGTGCCTTACCCGCTTGAGCCACAGGTGCCGAGCCAGCTCACATGAATGTTGAATGGTCAGAGCTCAAGTCACTGAAGTAACTTTACAGCTGCAATCTTTAGGACGTGCAGCTTTGTGACATTCAGTGTTGCAGATGCTGTGGGAGGGGGTGGAGGGGAATCATGCAGTCCCTGCCCCCCAAGGACAAGCTCTTCCCCAAGGGCTGCTCATTTCCTGTAAATGGAAGTGGCCTCCTAGTATGGAGGTTGAGATAAGGGCAGCAGTCTTTTCCTCTGCATATGTAAAATGAATTTTCCTAAAAGTCCCTTCAGGCTTATTAGCACGTGTCAGAACTTTCTTCTGAGGGCAAATAATGTCTTTTTGTATGGATACCACAGTTGGTTTATCCCTTGCTCTGTTAAATGCACACTTGGGGTGTTTCCATCTTTTGGCTGTTATGCACAGTGAGATGAACAGGTGTATAAATACCTGTCTGAATACTCTGCTTTGTTTTCTTTTTTTTTTTTTTGAGAGAGAGCTTGCTGTGTTGCCCTGTTTAGAGTGCTGTGCTGTTACAGCTCATGACAACCTCAAACTCTTGGGCTGAAGAGATCCTCTTGCCTCAGCCTCCTGAGTAGC
Source organism: Galago senegalensis (assembly GCA_963575145.1). NCBI lineage: Eukaryota > Metazoa > Chordata > Mammalia > Primates > Galagidae > Galago > Galago senegalensis. The sequence goes on along the minus strand of CAUYTI010066712.1, from coordinate 10,939 downwards.
TGGGATACAGTCGCCTGGTACGACACTTGTCTAGTTTTTCTATTTTTAGAAAAACTGAGCTTTTGCTCAGGCTGGTCTGGAACTCCTGAGCTGAGGAAATCCACCTGCCTTGGCCTCAGGTGTGAGCCGCTGCACTTGGCCTGAATCCCCAGCTTTAAATTCTTAGGGGTATGTGCTCAGAGGTGGAATTGCAGGGTCACATAGGAATCTATTTTTAATGTTTTGAGGAGCCACTGTCCTGTTTCCCCATGGCTGTATGATTTTCCTTCCTATCAACAATACACAAGGGTTCTAATTTCTTCGCGTCTTGGCAAACACTTACTTTGTGTTTCGCTGTTGTTGTGTTGTGTTGGTTTGGCTGTTTTGAATCCCCCACCCTAATGGTGTGAAGTATTTCAGGGTCTCAACTTGTGTTTCTCTAATGGCCACTAAGCATTTTTTTCATGTCCTTATTGTCAATTTGTGTATCTTCTTGGGGGGAAATGGCTATTTAAGTAAGTTCTTTGCCTATTTAAGTTAGGTCGTTTTTCTTGTTGTTGAGTTCCAGAAGTTCTTCACATGTTCTGAATGTTAACCACCTTTCACATCTATGGATTGCAAGTATTTTTTCCCATTCCATGAGTTTCCTTTATACTCGGTAGTGCTGTCTGTGCACAGAAAGTTTTAATTTTGATGTTGTCAAATCTCTCTTCCTTTTTTGTTACCTGCATTTTGGTAAGAAACGATCACCAAATCCAGTGTCATGAAGTTTTCCCTCTGTGTTTTCCTCTGAGGGTTTTGTAACCTCACGCTTTGGTCTTTAATCCATTTTGAGTTAGTTTTGTATATGGAGTAAGGTAAGGGTCCAGCTTCATTCCTTTGCACCTGGGTATCTGGTTTTCCCAGCACTGCTTGTTGAAGACTGTCCTCTTCCCCACTAGATGGTCTGGTCATCCTTGTTGAACATCATTTGTCAGGGTTTGATATTGAGTCTTGAATTATATACCCTGAGCCTCCTCAGTGTCTTTCCTGGGTGTGCCGTCAATGCCTCTTCCCTAAGCACCTCATTTATGTTAGCAAGACTCTGCTTAAAAGACCGTCACCCCAAAACAGTTCCTCTTCCCCTTTGTCTGTGTGTATGTGTATGTGTGTGTGTGCGCGCGCACGCGTGCGTGTGGTGGTTATTCCAAACTCAGTTCTTATAAACCCTCATTGTGTTCTTTTTAATAACGTTAATGCTAATTTGAAATTCTCATTTCAAATTGTTCAGAGTTTATGTCTGTGGGTCCTATTAGTTCAATGAAATAAAAAGCTCTGGAAGCCTAAAGTCTAATAAATACCATAAAACAACTAGAAAAATCTCGTGTGAAAAGTAGATTCTAAAAAACAAACAAAAAAAGTAGATTCTTGATTGACTCAACACAGCCTTTTGTTTTTATTTGAAGACAGAACACTGCTGAATCCAATTAAGTTGAAGAAAAATGCTACTTAATTTTCATAGTACTTATCAAAGCTGCATTTAAAGTGAAGACTATTCCTTTGATGAAATTTGAGCACGATATACATGGTGCATAGAGTTGCGTTGGGGCATGTTCCAAAATGCCGACGGCTCATGGGAGCTCACATTATGTGGCTGTTCTGACGGATGTTGGAGTACTTGGCTCAAATTCATAATCATTGTTTTCATTTCATGGAGGTCTGGAAGTCACTGCCCAGGGTATACAGAATACAGAATTTTACAGGAGACTGAGAGCTCAGAGGTGCCCCTGAGCAGTAGAGTGCAGAGGTCCATCTGTGGATGCCAAGTTATTTAGCAAATCTGAAGGAGGTGCATTGAAAGGATTGTTTATACACTTATGTTTCTGTAGAAACAATTTGTTCCCTGTGGAATGGTGCAGGAGTCTAGTTCGTATTCCTGTCTGGGTGGAGACGTTCTAGAATTGGCTGTTCTCTTCTTTGTCAGTTAGTGAGTGCTGAGCAGAGGGAACGTCCGTCCACTCTTCCAGAGGAATTCCACCCTGGCACAGCAGTTGCTGACTTGGCACTTTCAGTACCTGTCACCTTCAGTTCCATTGCTGTCAAGGAAAAAGAAACTGGTTTTCTTTAAAGCCAGTGAACCAATTTAACCTCCTGTGCACAGTTAGAAATCACGACCTCTGATTATGTAAAGTTCATGCCCTCATGGTTGAAACACTAATTCTTTGACTTAACTAAAATTTTATTTTTTCTGATTATGGAATTTTAACCTGATGGTATATGTACACATTTGTGTTCTTAAGTGACACTCCCACTATAAACTATATTCCTTATACATTTATTTATTTATTTATTTTTGATGCCTAAACTCACAGTGGTGGATAAATAACTGAGTTCATCACTGACATTACTCATCTCTTGGGTCTGTCTTTACAACAGAACTTCGACATTAAATCACTTATGCCATGTCTTACATTTGTCTCCTATCTGTGCTAAAAAAAATTAGTTTAGCTCATGTTACAGAATACTGTATACTTACCTATCACTGGCAACTCGCAGTGCATAACTGTTCTGTGTTCTTGAACTTCATAAATAAATACAGTCAAGAATCTCTCATCCTTCAAGAATTTTAAAAAAGTAAAGCTGGCAGGGTTCAAATTGTGACTACAGGACAAGTTTCTCAGAAAACCTGCCTGTCAGTGTCTCCAACGTATCCCTGAGGTAACAGTACACACGTCATTAGTGCGTTGACCAGTAGTGCACACATCATCAGAATGCTGACCAGTGCACACGTCTTCAGTTATTACTGGGGCATTGACCAGTGCACACGTCATCAGGGCATTGATCAGTACACACATCATCAGTGTGTTGAGCAGTGCTCACATTATCAGGGTATTGACCAGTGCACTTTGCTGTCTTTCTCTGACACAAAGTATTAACATATGTGTATTTTTCTCCACAGTAAAACCGACTGTAATCGACGTTGACATTTATGTTAACAGTATTGGCCCTGTGTCATCAATAAACATGGTAAGACGCTGTTTTATTTTCTGATCTGATGGCTGTTGTAACCATTCTCACTTCTCTTCTTATTGTGCTTGTCTCTTTGAAATCTGTCACGCAGGTTTCAAACTGACAATTGACTTTTTAAATCTGTAACATCGATCAGCAGTGCAGATATTGCAAATGGTTAAACAAATTTCAGAGGTAGAGGTTGTGCCCTGAGCAGCTTTGGACTCCTAGCTCCTTTGAGAGAGCTGCCTTCTAGTGTTTCCCAGCAAAGGATCCGAGATAATGCAGATTATACTTTTTTCTTCAGTTTGGAACTTGGAGGGTAAATAACCCTTTTTTCCATAAGAAAAGTATAGGATCAAATATGTGCTTTCCCCGAGTTGGTTATTTGCACAGACTTATAAGCAAATTGAGATCAAGAGCTATTAATGCACAAGAAGCTCTTGTGTGAAAGCTTTCTGGGCTACAAGCAGATTCTGAAGTGTGGGAATGTGGTGGGGCCACACAGCCTTTGCTCTGAGCTGAAGGCCGTGGTGCGGCTGCCTGCGGGGGGACACCGGCCCTGGAGCAGGCCTCCCGTGGCAGCTCTCCTGCCTGCCAGGGCCCTGCCTGTGCCCACTGCCGCACATTTGTTCCAGAATTGGGGAGACATGTGAGGCTGAGGTGGGGAGATTGCCAGAATGCTGACTTAAATGCATTCTTTTCATTGCAGTGTTCTGTGGATGGAAATAACCCCTCCAAAATTAGTAGCGAAATCATTTCTTTTCATTGCCAGATTTTGAAAGTGTTCTCTTCTCTGGTGATATAAGGGTTCCATGTAGGGGTAAAGTTATATTTATGAGTGATTCACATAAAAAAAATCTCCATGTCATCCCTAAACTGGAGCAAAGAAGTGAAATGAATAAATGAAAGAGAATTATTTTACACAACCTTTGGGCTGCAGATGGCTGTGGATGAAAATCAGATTTTGAATGTAGTATTCGTTTTTCCTGACACACCACTATCCAGCTGACTGCAGAAAGGGGGTAGTTGTTTCTGGGTGGTTTGTCCCTGCTTTGGAGTTTTGGTTTTTCAGTGTTTGCCCCATAATGCTTTATTCAGTAGCTTTATGTGCAGCTTTAAGGGAACAAATGGATTTACTCTCACAAAATTATTTTAGGGACGGTTCTTGCATTTGCAAATCTGGGGATTTTCATGAATTCCTATAACTTTGAGGTTTGCTTTGTGCCCAGCATGAAGCTTTGTGGTTGGAATTGATGGGTAGGGTGACCAGACGTCCCGCTTTTGAACAATTTGTCCTGTGTCCCGTGGCGTTTTAAAAAAGTCCTGATTGTTGGAAAGAATGCACGAACGGGCAGGAGAACAGGAAGGGAATATACGGTTTTCGGCTGCCATGTGGCTATTTCGCCAGAGTATGAGTTTTATATTATTTTTGTAAATTTTATATTGTTAAACTGTAATAATAACAAATAATTGTTGAGAAGTGATTATCGAGAACTGCTTATCAAAGTTTGCATTGTTGTCAGGCCCTGGCCTGCCCCCTGCCCCGCCTCCCAGCCATGTTGTCCCGCTTTACAGATGTTAAAATCTGGTCACCCTGTTGATGGGGATTTCTGTTTGTAAATCACAGGCTGCAGAGGAGGCGGCTGAACAGGTGACAGTCACCCAGGGTGATAAGGACTCTGTCAAGGTTAAGGGTGGAGTAGACTTCTCCATGAGGTCGTCTCAGTCTGCACCCTCACCTGTAGGTGGGAGTTGGCTAGGGGGACAGAGCATGAAAGACGGGTGACAGCAGGAGGTCACCTGGTGAAAGACAGGTGGTCGCACAGCCCGGAGGTGGGAACTGCTGTGGTAAGGAGTCCCGGAGAGCATCTCCCGGGGACCCTATCAGCCAAGGCCCAGAGGCTGGAGGCAGAAGTGGGTTTCTCTGGTTCCTCTACAGCAGATCCTTGCGTTTGGGGATTGTGAAAACACTCTTCTATCCATCCAGCCTTGGGAGCTATTAACAGAAGAAAAAGTGCCGTGAGCTTTGGTGGGTGACCGGGACTTCCAGAGGTGGATATGGCAAGTGGTCAGAGGGTCAGAGGTTTAACAGCAGAGATTGGAGTAGATGTTTTTGTTCATCAAGCCTCCTCATTGAAAGCAAAACTGCCTAAGTGTGGAGAAACTTCATCCAGTCTGTTTCCCCCTTGCTCGGGTGTGTCTGCAGTGGTGGTGGTGGGGGGTCAGTGTGTCTGCAGTGGTGGTGGGGGTCAGTGTGTCTGCAGTGGTGGTGGGGGGTCAGTGTGTCTGCAGTGGTGAGGGGGGGTCAGTGTGTCTACAGTGGTGGTGGGGGGTCAGTGTGTCTGCAGTGGTGAGGGAGGTCAGTGTGTCTGCAGTGGTGGTGGGGGGTCAGTGTGTCTGCAGTGGTGAGGGGGGTCAATGTGTCTGCAGTGGTGGTGGGGGTCAGTGTGTCTGCAGTGGTGAGGGGGGTCAGTGTGTCTGCAGTGGTGGTGGGGGTCAGTGTGTCTGCAGTGGTGGTGGGGGTAAGTGTGTCTGCAGTGGTGGGGGGGGTCAGTGTGTCTGCAGTGGTGAGGGGGGGTCAGTGTGTCTGCAGTGGTGAGGGGGGGTCAGTGTGTCTGCAGTGGTGGTGGGGGTCAGTGTGTCTGCAGTGGTGAGGGGGGGGTCAGGAGATGTTGGCTGCCTGTTCCTGAGTGACTTGGAAGCAGCTGTCTAGGCCGCAGCAGACAAACCGAGTAACAGCAAAGGTGTTCCTCTGAACCTGGTGCCACATTCCTTGCTGGTTCTCAGCAGAGCTAAGGTTGTTCAGACCATTCTCGTGTCTGATTTGATGTGGAAAAGGCAGTGGGTTACTGATCTACCTGAGCTCAGCAAAGTGCAGAGGGCAGCCACGGGTTTGTGTAAAGAATGTGCTCACACACACATCTCTTCTTTTTTATTGTGCAAAATATTTTTAAATATAGTTTTTTTCTTTACATTTTGATATACATTTATAACAAGGTTTATGGCACTGAAATCAAAAGAAAAGGAAAAGGTGGGAAGGAAAATAATCAGTATATCGTTGATTTCCTTTATATCTCTAAGCTGGCAAGTTTGTATAATTTGTCATCATTCAGCTGCCAGCTCTTGTTTGTACACTCAAAATAACATATCATTGCACAGGCAGCCAGTGAAAGCATATGGTAGAATGGTCAGTTCCTTGCTATTCAAAAAAAACCCCTCTTAAACACAGAGAAGGGGGGATAAAAACGCAGAGCATGAAACACACAAAATCAACAATGTCTTTTGTCTTTTTAAAGAATGTCTGAAAGGTTCTTAGACCACTGAAACTTTCCTGATCTTCTCTTTGCACCAGTGAGCACAACAGGGCTTGGTTGGGCTGGGTTTGGGCCCAGGTGAAGTCCAGGCTTTCACGATTCAGTGTCTTCTCTGTTCACTTTTGGTTCTTCTAAACTGGTTTAAAGTGTAGCATCTTCCGTCTGTGAACCTGGACAGACTGTTTAGTCATAAACTGTACAAATAGCTTAAAAGGGAAAGGGGGAGAAACAAGTTTTAGTGTCGGCTTAAAAATATGCTACTTTAGTCTCTTTGCTTGGTCAGTTTGTGGAAAGTAAATCTCAGTGGCATCAAAAGTTATAGTCTTCTCACACTTGTGACAAAGTGAAAAGTCTTTAAACAAGTTTGTTTCCATTCACGAACTTTGCCCTTTCTCCCCCCAAAAGAAAGAAAAACCAGAACCCATCCTCCTCCCTGTGGGTTTCCTAACGGAGACAGCACAGCCCTTCCACTGCACCTCTGCCACGCGACCTTCTCCACTCCCACCAGCTTCGAGGTGAGGGTCGGCATCACCCAGTGTCTAGGTCTGCCTTATACTCCAGTGACTGCCCTGTGAAGCTCAGGTTTGGGGAAATAATTGGTTGTTTGCCTTTGACACATTTGTAAGTGTCAGGTTCACTTGAGTATTGGTGGCAGAGTGGGACACACGGCCTGGCAGTGGCTGGGAAGCCTTCCCACGCTGATGGAGTGAGCACAGCATCTCCTCAGAGCACTGCTGCAAGTCTGTGTGCTGCTTGCTTTGGCCAGCCATCGCTCGAGGTCGGAAGGTGAGTGGTGACACTGAAGATGTGTCACTGATGTCCAGCATGGTGTCCATGTCCTGAGCACCCTGCTCATTGCCGAGGAGGGCAGTGGGGGTGAACTCCGCGTCCCAGTGTCGGGAGTGGGAATGGACTCAGGTAGCACGCCCAGGCCCAGACACGCCGACCCCCTTGTGGGAGTGGACTCAGGTAGCACGCCCAGGCCCAGACATGCCGACCCCCTTGTGGCACTCCTGGAGGGGGTTGTCATCGAGGTTCTCGTGGTTCTGCTTAAAACCACCAAGCCTGCCTCTACCAGCAGAGTGTCTCCCAAGTCGACTGTCGCTGTGTTTCACCAACCCCAAAATCTCACACACACACTGAACACTGACTCCTGTGGTCTCCTTGGGCAAACTGCTGCCTCTCTGTTCATTCATGGACAGTGGCTGTGCGGGAGGGTGGGCCACTGTGCGGGCCTTGGGGACACAGAGAGGTATGAAGGGTTGCTTTCAGGGAGACAGATTCATAAACAGACTGGATGCCAGAGAAAAGTGAGATTCACCGCTGAACAGCCAGAGGGGTTCGGAAGTCTGGCTGTCCCAGAGAAGTTGCTGAGGGTTCTGGGGCAGGGCCACCAGGCTGCTTCCTGAGGGGTGAGCTCGACTTACCCTGGCACCTAGGGCACCCTGTTGCTGGGACGTCAGGTTCAGGGGCAGGGCCACCAGGCTGCTTCCTGAGGAGTGAGCTCAACTTACCCTGGCACCCAGGGCGCCCTGTTGCTGGGACATCAGAGTGACCAACGCTTCTTCTCACTGCTGAGCACGACACCCTGACACGCTGTGTCTGTGAAGTCAAAGGATGCAGCTTAATAGGATGTAAAGAGCTCAACAGTGAAGTGTGCACCTTACAAAAAATAAAAGCAATTTAAAAATAGAAAACTGTGTGACTGGATCTCGGGGATTGAATTACCAGTGAGGGGAGAGAAGGTGAGAGAGGAAACCAGTCAAAGGAAATAAAATATTATTGTGAGAAGAAGTACGATGTTAGAGACTTGAACAGGGTTTAACGCTGTAAAATTTTATCAGGGATTTGACCATAAAGGTAAAACCTGATAAAATGATGGCTCTTCTTTTCCCAGCAGCCATTTTACAATCAATGAAACAGGGAAAGAAAGGACTGTTCTTCCTTCTCCTCCTTCTCTCCTTCCTCCCCTGTGCTGTCCACTGTTTATTGATGTTAATAACTAAAGATTCAGCTTCAGATGTTCCTCCTGCTAAATGAAAATGAAGCAGCGCTTCAATCTGTTGTTTAATAGATGAACTTTGTTGTGTTTATCTTGGAGCTGCTTGCTATGTTTTTCTAGTTATGGATGAGATTAGAAGTGGTTTAGATGGGGCCAGGAGAAGATTTATTTACATAAAGCTCTCGCAGCATCCTGTGTCTTTGACATACAAAGTCCCTAAACGTGTACAGTTCCTCCTAGAAATTCTGCCTGGTTTGTTTCCAGACCAGGGATGCTGTATGCAAGGAAGCTTCAGAGTTTATTTTTGAGAATATCCACTTTAAACAGCTTTTTAGGAAAGCCAGGAGGGAAACTTGTGCCCTGATGTTTACTCTGTGTGAAGGACCTCACCTTATTGGATCTTCAAGGAGGTGATAGTGGGAAGATGTTGCCATTTCCATTCATTTGTGTTCAGTGAGCAGAAACCCACAGTGAATCCAGAGCCAGGTTCCAGGTGCACCTGTGTGGCAGTGGCGCCCAGGCTTTGTGTCTCCAGCCAGTGTGGAAACACAGAGCTCTGAGTGCCTGCGAGGCTCCAGCTTTAACGTGGACCTTGTGATGAAAAGGGCTCAGCCCCAGTCTGGTGTTAGCACACTTTGTCCTTTTTTTTTTTTTTTCTGAAATCTATTTTTTGAGCAGCTTTTGGTTTACAGAAAAGTTGAGGAAAAGGTATAGAGTTCCCACGTGCCCCCCACCTCCACCCTTGTGCACCATTCCTTCTGTTCCTAATGTCTTGCATTACTGTGGTTTGTCTGTTATAATCCATGGGCCTTCCTCAACACATCATTGCCCGAAGCCTGTGGTTCACATTCACATTGAGGTTCATTCTATGGGTTGGCAGACGTATGATGCCATGTGTCCACCATGACAGCATTGCACCCAGTGGGTCTCTGCCCTCGGAATCCTGCGTGCCTTCCTTCTCCCCCCAGGCCTTGGTGACCACTCAGGTTTTTACTATTTCCAGTTTTTCTCTTTCCAGAATGTCATATAGTTCAAATCATACAGTATAAACCCTTTAAGAATGGCTTCTTTTTCTTTATTTTTAAGAGTCCTGCCACTAATTCACCCAAGCAGATCTGAGATGTGTAGTGACCCAGCATAATGTGACTGTAAGGTGACTGTGTGTTGCCCAGAAATTAAGGGGGGGCAGTGTCGCTCATGGGGCCAGGTTGCCAGAATCGGCTCCATTATATTACACATAACAGAAAAATCGAAAAGTGATAAGATGACAGACTGCTAACAGGGTCCTGGGAGAAAACCCGCTCAGCCTCTTCTCTGACCCACTCCACTTGTGGCTGAAGTCTGGGAATCAGTCCTGACCAATTTCATTCCAAAAAGGTTGACCTTTACTGAAGGATGATCTGTTGCTTTTTGGAGCCATGAGTAGCCAATGTACACACCCCTATTATGAAATTAATTTAAACCTTTTATATGTAAGCTATAACCTAATAACAACCTAAGGATACGGGGGGGGGAGGGATATGGGAGGGGGGAAATGGGTGGAGGGAGGAGCATTTGAGGGTTCACTTCTGTGGTTTGTCTTACAAGGGTACAAGTGAATCTTTCTATGAGTAGAATATGAACTAGTTTTAACACAATAACTAAGAAAATGACATGAAGGCTATGTTAACCAGTTTGATGGAAGTGTTTTGGATTGTGTGTGAAAACACCACACTGTACCCCAGAATTGCATTCATGTACATAGTTATCATTGCATAATAATAATAAAAAGGAATGAGATGCACATTTATGATACAATAGGAATGAACCTTAAAATCATTATGATGAAGGAGCCAGGGCAGTTACAAAAGACCACAGAGAACATGACTGAACTCAAAAGAAAGTGTCAAGAGAAGGCCCATTGCCTTCTAGGAGTAGGGGGCAAGTGGGGAAGGGTCATGAGGAAGATGAAAGTGACTGCTAGGAGGGACTAACATTCTTTTGATGCAGGGAGAAGACAAAGTTTTAGAATTAGATTGTGATGACTGCAGTACAATTGTATGAATGAGAATCTCAGAATTATACATTTTCAAAGGGTGAACCACTTATTTCAATGAAGGTACTTACCAAAGTTTTCCAAAAATTGAGATGCCCAAAAGGCTCACAATATAAGAAGTGCCCAAGTCCTAACAGTTCTTGAGAGACAGTCAACCGTATGTTCCTGTTCAAACACAAGTTAACAAGAAATGACATGGAAGATACGTTGTTTCCATCTTACCAAAGCTGTCTTTTTTTTTTTTCCCTTGAGACAGACTCTGACTCATTCCCCCTGGGTAGAGTGCCCTGACGTCATCATACCTAACCACAATCTCAAACTCTTGGGCTCAATAGATCCCATTGCCTCAACCTCCTGGATAGATGGGACTGCAGGTGATCCCCACAGTGCCCAATTACTCTGGACCACCTATTTCTGCTTCTGAGAGTGTTAGGATTACAGGTGTGAACCACCACTCTAGACCTTGAAGTTAGAATATTTTTTTTTTTATTGAATGTTAACTATGTACATTGATACTCTTCTGGGGTACAGTGTGGGGTTTTCACATGCATTCTGAAATACTTCCATCAAAATGGTCAACACAGCCTTCATGTCATTTTCTCAGTTATTGCTTTAAAA
>CAUYTI010066711.1:0-29531 GCA_963575145.1 Galago senegalensis | reverse complement strand
AAAAAAAAAAAAAAAAAAAAAAAAAACAATGATGTCATCATAACTTCTCCCATCAGCTTTCCATCCAAAACCAAGGAACAGGTATTTCATTAAATAGTTCCCTGGATTTCATTAAATAGTTCCCTGCGATACGCAACAATGAGCTAAGCACTAAGCCATAACACGCTACTTCATGCCAAATGGCTCTGAAATTAGAAAGAGAGTTGTACCGTGTGCCTAGAGGAGTCAAGTTGGCCGGGAAGGTTTCCCGGTACCATGGCTCGGGTCTGAGGACACTGGAGGGGTCTGACACAGGAGGTGCTCTGGGAAGCATTTTTGTCTTTTTCTACTGAGCCCATGTAGGGTTGCGGGATGGGCAGCTGACATGCTGTCACAGAGATGCAACTGTCCCTGCCCCAGAAAGCACCAGCAGAGTATTTTTTCCTCAACTGACTTTCTTGATTTTGCCCGACAGGCCTGGCTCTGAATCAAACTGTGGTTTCTTGTCTTGTCTTACGACCTGAAAACAGAGGACTTGTGAGAGGAGGTGCCACTGGGAGTCAACAACGGAGCCGACAGAGTGCTAACAGAGTAATAGTGTTTTCCTCCCATTATGTGATCGCTGGGAACCTGGCACTGTGACGGAGTGTTCAAATATCTGAGAAGGGAGTTGGTATCATGTCGTTGAGAGCCATGGTATTGGGACTTACAGTCAGACTTCTGAAAGCCTTATAATGAGGGTGGAGTGGATATACATTCCATTCTTTGGCTGTATTTTTGTTCAACAAAGCCTGCAATTTTCAGTCACTTGAAAATGTAATTACAGATAATGTTTGCATCAGTAGCAAGAATACAATAAGCACACAGGGCATGAAAACTCCACTCAAATCACATCCTCTTAGGTTCTGCCTGCCAAGAGTAAAGGCATTTCGACAACCTAATATTGGGTATGAGATAGTTTGTGGGTTAGACCCACCCATGCACGAATTCTCCTGACTTTACTGTTACCCCTTCCTTTCCATTGGCTGTCTACACATGAGACAGAAATTCCTGATTTGCTCAAAGCCCCAAATCAATCAAATTATTATGTACTTGAGCACAAAGCTAAGAGAGGCTGAAAGTGTAAGGACATTTGAAAGGGACCAGGTACCGTATGTGAGCTGGTCACGACTGTCAATTACCTAAAATCCATTGTCATCTTGCTTGGAGGCTCACTTACTCTACTGCCTACTAATGTGACCTACTTACAAAGAAGGGGGTCAAAAATGGATGCAGGTGTAGGAAGAATGCACGAAGGTCACCACCTGAGAGGGACCAAGGCTGAAAGCCGCCTGAGAGCCGACTTCTAATTGATGAGAAGGTGTACTGAGGGTGATCGGAAACTTCGCGGAAGGCCAAGAGTTAACCCAAATCAGATGCACAAATTAAAAAGTGGGAAGTAGATGGGGGAAATGGCAGGTACCTAATGAAATCCTCCAAAGAAACGGCTCCATAAAATACACTGTTATCATCAATGAAGAGTTAAGTATCCACCTCAGCTTTCCATGTTAATTGTATCCTCATCTCAGCAGCAAGTAAGAATCTGCCTCAGGCATTAAGAGATCCTGACAGGGCTCTGGGGCCCCTTTCCACTCACTCCTTTCTTACCACACTCGGAAATCGGTCTGGCTGTGAAATAAAACCAAGATAAAGCAATTTACATGAAAGAGCATATAATAAACCAGAACACTGTTGGGTCACAGGTAAAAACCTCTATCTCACACTCACAATCCAGATATTCAGCTGCCAGTCTGCCAACCTATCTGGACTTCCAACCATTTTATACCTGAGAATCCCTAAAAAGACTTACCAGCACCCTCCAGGGGCCAAACTTCTAGGGATCCAACAGAAAGATCTCAAGCTTTGGAAGTGACAGAGTCAGGCACACGCTCGCCTACGACCACTTTATAGAGCCCCTCATTTTCATTTGCAAAACAGAAATGCACACAAATTACTGGGCAAAATTTTTCTAAAGATTACGAATAACAGACAAATTCCTTGGCCTGACGGCTGACCCATGGTATATCCTAAATGAAGAACTAATATCATAAAATACTGTGGAAAATAATCAGAATTAAAAGAAACACACACCAAAAAAGCAGCATATGCTTGTCAAGGAGTTAATCTGGTTGACACTAGGAAACATTTTTTGGCTTCTGGGTCTGAATTATTGTTATATTGAAAACAAGAAATAACTTTGGACCCAAAGTAGCACGTCCTTAAGTAGACCAGGAAAACAAGACAGAGGTAAGATAAAGGCCCGGCCATCACACGGCTCCTGAGGCTGACAAAAGCCCAATTTCGGTCACTTTTTATAATGCCTGGCCACAAAACGTTGGCCTGACTGAAAGTCTCCCTATAAAGTTAATTAGCCTTCTTTGGAACCGTTAAGATAGAATATGCTGACTCCAAAGCACAGAAACATTTGTAGTATCTGTCTGGCCCCCAACTCCAGATCTTGCCAGCTTTCAGCCACAGACCCAGTTTCCTTTCCAAAAATCTTAGAAACAGCAGTTATCTCCCATATTGCCAAAGTCCCACTCCCCTCACCTCCAGCCATGTCCCCTGGGTCACCCTGGTGCAAAGTGCTCTGTTACGCAAAGCAAGAGATTCTGCACGGGGGAGGTCACGTTCACAGCCTGGAGAATCCCTCCACTGTCAACATCATGGTCTTCGCCATAACAGATGCCAGGTGTTCCCCTGGCCCAACATGAAGGCTACTCCTCCACCAATGGATCCACACACCAAGTCTTCGGGCTTCCAAACAGCACTTGGTCATGGTTAATCTTAAAGAATCAAGTGAATCACAGGAGTAGAAGCAGATCCTCACCCTATGTAAGGTCTGACAAGTTCACAAACTCATCCCACTCATCCTAGAAAAAGTCCCACATACCTCACTGCTGAATACCACTAAGTCCACCTTTGAAGGATTCCCCTGGGGAAGGCCACACCTTAATGCCAGTGCCTAGTCCACCCTTCAAAGCCATTCTTCTAGAGAGAGTTTGTGAACTTAATTGCCAGGCCCCATGGGATGACAGCTCTGATGGCCATTCCAGAAAGAGTTCCAAGGAAGGAAGGACTAGGCACTAGTATTGGTGCGTAGGGGGAGTACTTCGAAGGGGACCATAGTGACACTCAGCAAAGAGCTATGGAGCACTTCCTCTGGGATGAGTTCGTGAACTTAATTGTCTGACCTTCTACGGTGGCAGCTCTGATTTCTTAGGGCTCCGAGGACCCCATCAACTGTGTCAGGAGAGAGAAATGCTCATTTATTAACCACACAAACAGAGTAACTAGGAGACATCCCAGATTCAGGGAATAACATACAGGTTAGATCCCTCACCTTAACCCTGTGCACTTTACATCGTGGAAACAAAGTATCTAATTCCTCCTACAGGTCCTTTCCACCCCCAAGAGGGAGATGCACCTGTGCTCTCCAGGTATCCTGAGCACCTAGTGAGGCCACAGGGTCTACAGTGCCTGCACTCACACTCACATGATTGACAGTTTCCTCAATGGCTGAGTTTCCCCTTGGGTTAGGACTCCCATTTTGTCAGGACCAACCTTCGTCTTGTGTGGTTGCTTCTTTTCCCCCAAGAAAATTAGTGTCTGTTTCAGGGGACACAGAGGTGGGATTTTCAGAATGCCCATGTGGGGATAGCGGATGGAAATATTGCCCTTGTTTCACCCCATCCCAGGCTGGAAGGTATGACCTTGAGTCCACAGTTGGAACATGGATGACATTTTACTTCTCAATCATCCTGCAGAAAGCAGGGGAGAATCAGCCATCCTGGCACTGTCCTGGGGACTGAGTATTTTCTGAAAGTTCCTGTGGGAGCAACACTGCTTCATGGGCCTTTGCCGGAGTTAAAAGCATGAATGTTCCGAGGAAGAAACATTAACTGTTCCGTGGTAATCAGGTGCCAACACATTCGAGTCCCCCAGGAGATACAGGTGAATTTGTGGTCAGTTTTAAGAACCAAGAAGCTATAAAATATTTAGGTTGTCATTTCTTTCCCAACATTAGCCTGACAATATTATACCGTGGGACAGAGAAGCAGCGTATTTTATGACCCTTATTTTCTCGATGAGGAACCTTGACAAGTCAACTGAGACCTGAAGGAGGCATGGAAGAAATCAGAGGACAAGCCAGAGATTCTCAAAAGATGCCTGCTTAGTAAAGGACGCCTAGCCTTGAAGGCGACCCTTCCACCCTGTCACTGGAAGAGACCCTAAGTAGCACCCCCAGTGATTCCATTCTATGACACATAGGACAAGTGTCCCTGAAACCACCTAAGAGGACGTTAAAAATTAAAACCCACATGGATCCAACGGAATTCAAATGGTTTCTGCACTAAGAAAACATGTTTCCTAAATTTACTAAAAGGTAAATTCTGTGGCAAGTGCCCCATTGGGGGAAAGAAATGACTTGCCCCTTAGTTTCTTCTCCAACACGGCGTCTAATATAGCAGAGGTGAGCAGACACCCCAGCGTGCCCTAGGAACACAGAGGAAGGCCACCATCCATCAGAGGTTAACTTGGACAGCTAGAAGTAGAAAGAAGAACAGGAGTCAGGAATACAGGGGCGAGAAAGAGAGTCGAATCCTGCCAGGTGACATTATGATAGAATATCGGGACCGAGTTAATATTAAGAAATCGCTTTCAGGTGGAGGTGCTGGCAGCGTCAAACAGCATTCAGGCCTCTCAAAGGACTCGTGTGTTTTCTGTCTAAGGCCCCGACATGGAGACAAGATGGCTGAGTGGACAAGGGGAGTTGTGAGCAAAGATGTTACCAGCCTGGGCTGAAGTGAGTAACTGCAGTAGGAGGCCTCCTGGTGACAATTTTCACACAGCAAACACAGCTGCAGCAGAGCCAAATATAGCTGGCCAAGACAATGACATCCATAAAGTTAATCATTCTGAAATATGCCACCCTCATGCTCAACCCAAAAACTCAACACCCCTTCTGTAATGGAGGAAGTCAAAATAGAGTCTCGTGCCCCGAAACAGGCAGCTGCTCCCATGAATCCACAACGAGCCATGATCCAGCTCTTCTGACACTGCTGTCCTCTCGAGGCTCCCATCTGGAGAGCTACGCCACGGACAGACACGGCCCTTCTCTTGAGATTCAGGTGAGATGATAAAATGGGCTTTAGGGACTATTTTTAAGATCTCTCTCCCCATATAATATATCAGTCAGGAAGACAAAGATAAAAGAAAACATCAGAAAGCTGTACTGTTTATGACCTCACTGAATCTAGACAAGGGTTCAAAGAACGAGTGAAAAGTAAATGGGTACAACCAAGTACGTCGCCAGCAGCCTCGACCCAACGCTTCCCTGCTTTGTGCTTTCTCGTGCGTCTTTCTCTTCTACCGTCTCCCTAAGATTTGTCAAGGGCAAGGTGAAGTGTCAGCTTCCAACCTGTACCTGGTTCACCTGCTGACCTCCATGCCTTCCTCCAAGTTCCAAAGAGAGAACTGGGTGTTCAAGTGGGTTGATACCAGTTTACCCCCAAGGGCCTTCTAAATACCCAGTCAACATTCACCTTTTTAAGATCTTCCGTGACTTTTGGTGGACTCCCATGAGACAGTCACAATGTCAAGGACACCTTTCAATGGCACAGGAGGCCAGGGGACAATGACACGGATCCCATGAGATGGCAGCACCAAAGAAGCACAAGGTAAGGAAATCGGTGTGGCCAGCACCAGATGCAACCACACAAGGAAACACTCGTCCAGGACCTAATGTCCGGATTTTTCTGTAAAGATCTTTTTCCCACTCTTATGCTAAAAGACCTTCAGAGTAGCAACATCTTAATAGCAACTGAGAAAAAGAAACCCAAAATCTGGGGACTTTGCTGTAGGGACAGAAGAGGCCAGTAATCTGGGAAGTGTCTCAGTTTCCCACCCTGTAAGACAAGGCAGGATTAATTACCAGAGTGAAGTATTTTTCACTTTTAATACATGTAGAAATCTGAGGTTGTCAGCAAAAGAGCTGAAACACAGTCCTCACACCTTTCTCTAGCAGAAACCCTAATTTGCAGCACATCTTTAGCCAACATGTAAAACTTTTCTTAAACCTTAAATTTTTCACTAATAATGGCAGTATTAATAAGACATTAATAAGTATTAAGTTGTATAACAATTTCCTAACTTTTAAAAAAGGCAACTTAAGAGCAGATATTTTTAAAAAGAATTCCACCCAATAAGTCTAGTTTCAGTAACTATTTATATACATTCAGATATATTCCTATAAATGTATACACATACTTTTTTTTTTTTTTTTTTTGAGACAGAGCCTCAAGCCATCCCCCCTGGGTAGAGTGCTGGCTTCACTGCTCACAGCAACCTCCAACTCCTGGGCTCAAGCGAGTCTCCTGCCTCAGCCTCCCAAGTAGCTGGGACCACAGGTGCCCGTCACAACGCCTGGCTATTTTTTGGTTGCAGCCATCATTGTTGTTTGGCGGGCCGGGGCTGGGGATTCGAATCCGCCACCTTAGGTGTACGTGGCTGGCGCCTTAGCTGCTTGAGCCACAGGCGCTGAGCCCACATACGTTTTATGATTACTAATCAAAGCCAGGTAAATAACAAAACAGTTGGCTCTTTAGCCTGAAGGACTGATTTTCTTTATGTCGCATAAATGAGATTCAACTTTTCTGCTATAGAGGGAGGCTAGGAGAAACAAAGACATAATTCATGGAAAAGGAGATAGAATTTAATGAATTTAATGCCTTGAAATTTAATGAGTATAATTCAAGCTATGTAACCTTTTTTTTTTTTTTAGAAAAAAGCATGAAAAACAAGCTTTTTAGCATAAAAGTCACAGAAGTTGAGACTTAGAATGGAAGTTGAAGTTACGCTGCTATGGTACTAAAAATTTCAAGCTGTCCAAAAGTTATGTCAAAATGTCAAATAAATCAGCTGAAGTTAATTGCATTCTCTCTGACTAGTGAGTCACCACCTTCATCTGTGAAAGGAGGAAATATTCAGTCTCATTTGAGCTTGTAAATGTCAGACCCAGCAGCTGCTGGGTCTGGGGGAGCTGGATGTCCATGGTTCTGACAGAGAGCCACACACAGCCTCGCTGAGGACACAGACCTCTTGGACTTCCTCGACCATCGAGGCTTAAAATGCAAACGTTAAACATACCCCACATTTGAAGCACTGTTGCTCTGAAAGGAAGCCGGGTCAGCTGGCCATCCATCTGCGTGACCCTTCCCTGCTGCTGACCTAAAGTGGCACAGATCTGTTCAGAATAGATTTCTTTATTTAAAATCTGACCTTAAGCAAAAGGCCGCATAAACCCTTATAGGAAAGTACAGAATACGAAACTGAAATACTTCAGTCTAAGTACAACCTAAACTGAATTTACAGATATCTTTAGGCAAAAAAAGAGGAGGGGGGGGGTCTAACGATTTGCTGGTAAGTTGGCTCTGAGGCATTCATTCAAAGGGAGTAATTAAAATTTAACCAATACCCAAATTTGTACTCCTGTGTCATTTTGAAAGCCGTATGATGACATATTTATTAGCCTTACATTTTACATTATCAGCTGGTTTTAAAATATCACTCTCGGTATCTGAACGTCACACACAATCTTCGGTGCATAAAAGGGACCGTCCATAACCCTCCAGGCCGGCACTTCGAAAGAGTAAATCTCAAATATGCTCACAAGGCATTTCAGCCACATAACTGGGATTGTATTTCTATAAAAATAGTTCGAGCAACCATTTTCTGTCATGGATTTAGAACAAATGGGGAGTGAGAAGCCGTTTGAAATCTCCCTAAGTGCTTCCCCCTATCTTTGAGAAGGCCTCTAGGAAGCCTGTAACACTCACACTAAATGAAAAAGACATTCCCAGGAGGAGGAGGACGTCGCCACCCCTTCACATCTGGAGTCAGAGCGTGAGGGTACTGGATGGCACAATTACACAGTGATGCCGCTGAAGGGGAATAATTATTTTACAATTACCTGAGAGCATCACATTTACTGCTCTAATTAGTTTTTGTTTCCCACATAGGTTTTCCCAGGAATGTGCAGCTCCATTTCTCTGAGGTTTACCAAGAGCTGTTTCTTAAGGAAAAATAAAAATACATTTTCTGCACGGCTACACAAGTAGCACACCGCTGATGCTGGCTTCATTATATTCCTCGGTCCCTCCTTGATAGAGGAAACAAACGGGATGGCATGAGAACTCACAGGTGCTAATGAACTGGAAATCATTAGTCGTTTCCAAACCCTCCTTCTGCAGCTTTATAAAACACATATTACACTGAGAAATACCTCACTCTTTGTGATGGCCTAATCCGAAAACAAAAGGAAAAAACTGTGACCCTCCCCTGGAAAGACAAAATCCTCCAACAGTAATAGAATGGAAATAATGACCCCTTAAGTTTGGGTAAAGTTCACTATTGAACAGCAACAACACCCATGACTTATTAATTTCTCTCTTTGCAACATGCTGAAAACACAACTTCCATTGTTATGCAAATACGACCAAGGATGCTTAGAGTACTGTTGAACATGTTTGAGAGTTTCAGTTTTGTTGTCTTTAAGAAAATTTGACAATGACATCAGCTTTCCATTATGATATCTGGTCTCCTGAGTCTACAAAGAAAGCCTCCACAGCAAACACCACCCTGAGTTTCTCCACACTAGCTGGATCAGATCATGTGCTGGTTATATTAGACTCAAGTGTATCAGATCATTGTGCGTGCCAAAACATTACCTGCCTTTTTATGAGAACTTAATGAGTGCTTAACTTGTAAGAAACAAAAACAAGGGGTACCGAGAAATGAAAAGTTGGGGATTGATGTAAAAAATAAAAAGGGAAGGAGACTGCGGTCTTTCATCCCAAGCCAAATATAGTGTTATTATAGCTGTTAGAAGGAGATAAAAAAAACAACACTGTGAGGTGGAAAACATCCTAAACGATCCCATGAAATCTTAATTACTAGGTTCATTTTGAAAATCCTATCTCCTTTTTATCTTGTCTTTCAAGGGTCTTGTTTCCCCAGTTCACTGTGTCGCATCAAGATGCCCGAGTAATCTCAATCCAGCAAATTACAATTAAAAAACAAGATTCCACAATTATAAAACTACCTCTACCCAGATCCAAGACAACATTAGCACTCTAAAAAGCCAATGGGGATGAATTCTTGGCCTCAGAAAGCAGCTGATACCAAAATAGGTGCTATTAACGGAGAAATCCCACCTGAAAAAATATTTTTTAAATTCTTCCTTAAAGAACCATAGGCGAAGCCCTTCCTTTAGAGTTTTCTCTTTAATTTCCTTTCATGACCATCATGGATTCAGGTGAAAATTGTTAGTTATCTTGGTCTATCATTACCTACAGCTGCATTTTCCAAATATACTTTAAATGCCCACGGGGGGGGGGCTCACTGCTTGTGGGCTTCATCTTGCTTGTAAACAAAAACAATTTTTTTAATTAGAATATATTATCAATAGTTGATACAAATATGGAATAACAGTGAATTTGAATCAGTTCCAAGTATAAAATGATGTTTCACATACAGCAATCCTCAATAGCTGATCTATATTTATTTTTTTCAGTGCTCACAACACAGTTTTGTTTTTTTTCGTGAAAATCTGTCATATGCAGCAGACCCTTCATTACCGACCACTTCCCTACATTGACCACCTCCTTAAGTTGACCTAATTTTCATAGACTGGACACGCACCCCATGTGAATTGTCAGTACGATAGGCCTAGTTCCTTAGGTTGACCAGTGTGTTACAGACCCTTAGGTGGTCACCTCACAGAGTACTTTAATCCACGGGTCGGTCCTTCTCTCCTCCCTCGCTATGTGAACATAAATTTAAAATACCACTACACATGCGCAGACACTTGAAAACCACAGCTTTGCCATTGACAGCCTGTGTGACATGGGCAAACAGGTAACCTCTCTAATCATCGTCTGTAAAAAGGGGTATCAGACTGTGATGATTACAGACAATATACATAAACTATCTTGCTACATACTAGGGATTCAACTAATGCCTGACCTGGTGTCATTCTGGGGCAAGCTGTATTCACTGGGCCTTCCTGAACAGGCTGCCCTTCTAATAGTTTCTTAAGTTATAAAAAGAGGCCCGATGACAGAGGGGTCTCCACAGCCTCTCTAACTTTTACAGTGATGACCTCCTTTCAGTTTAATTATGCATGGGTACTTGCCAATTATTCTAACTTGGGAGGACATATCCAACAAAAAGTCTAACTCATCAAGTTGGAATTTACAGTCGGAATAACTTTTCTCATTTCCAATAAGGCTAACTAGCAAAAGTGAGAAAAAAATTAAGATTTCATTTTAATTTACGGGTAGCCTTTTGGTTCAATGTAAACATTTCACACTGTGTTTCGAGGCAGTACCCTGAACCCCATAAGTGCATCAACATACAAAGTTATGATTAAAAATAATGAATTATAAATAAAAATTTAAAAAAATCTGAATACTTTTTGAAATGCATTTATCAATTTTTCTACCGGTAACTTCTCACTTTCAAGACGTTATTTTTAGTTTTGTTTAAAAATTTAAGAACATTTACAGACCCTAAATGCACGTATTTGATCATGAAAAAGGTAAAACAAAGAAGACAACACCCCAAATGAAAACCAACTCCCTGGCTTAAAATAGAATTTTAAAAAATCAGCCCCTATTCGCATGATGCTTTGTTAAAATGGTATTCGACAGTGATACAAAATCAACAAAACTTTAATAAACCAAAATTATTTAAAAGGTCCATTAAGTTTTGATACCGAATGCTTTCAACTCCCACAACTTTAAAGCACATGTTACAGAAATTCTATACCACTCCAGAGCCCTAAATGATCTGGGCTCTTTAAAGACTGTATGGCTCGTGGGGCCAGTGAGCGTAATAATTCATCTCAAAAGCTATTTGTTCATCTGCCTTGAGGACTCAAACATATTACATCTTGCAAACTTATCTAATATATTCTTGTGGGAAAATGCCATTGTAAATGTTCTACTGCTTTAGAAAAATCAACACCAGAAAAGCCCCGATGCCTTATTTAAGTTCCTTTTAGGAATACGCCAATAACTAGCAGACTGCAATTTAGCCCAAATGGCAATATACCGCACATGACAACCAGGCCCGGAAACAATAAATCTGCACAGATAGCTTCTCAAGTTCACGAACGTGGCAATAAAATATGCTGCCTAGGTGGGTTTCAAGACTCTCAACTTGGCATATTCCCTCCCACATACCTCTATCACCGGGTATGGTCTCTAACAGGAGTTAATTACAAGCTATTTTGGAAAACAGGCTAATGTTTTCAAGGCTATGGAGACACACACAGTTATCTTAGAAACAAACAATAAAATTATCATCTACAAATCCTCTTTTTTTCCTTTAGTTTAATTAAGCAATAGTTGACAAGTGCTGAAAACAATTTGGGTTTGATTCCAAAGGGAAATAACTAACACTTGGAAGAAAAGCAAGGTAGAAATCAAAACAGAATTTGTGCAGCAGATTCCACGGGTGAGACACAAAGGTTCTGTTCAGTGCAAATAGTTCGAACAAGCCACATTCATCCACCAAATGAAAAAGACAAATTAAATTTTCATAATTCATAAATTAATGGGCAAGACACCGCATCTTTCAGAGGCCATTACCACTTTAAATTCATAGAGCATTCATTAGTTAGAGATATTATGGTCACTTAAGTAGCAGGTGACCATAAATTCAAAATCATGATCAAGCTAATTCTTTGGTTCAGCCCGGACACTCTTAGTCTGGAGAGGAGAATACACGTAAAACTTTCAAACCAGCTCCCGTGCAAACATCACGTTTTTATACAGAGATCTATTTTAAGGGCGGGGGAGGGGGTGGGGAACCAGGACAGAGACCTCTTAAAACAAATAGGGAAATTTTACTAATCAAGATTAATTCCCCAGAGAAAACTGCCAAAAAGAATTCAATATTCATTTATGTTATCTGATTATCTCAGCTGAGACAATGGAACCTGATTGTGTATTAGCAAGTTAACATTCTTAATATTGACTGAAAAGACAGTTCACATACAACAGATTCTATCAAACCCCTCCCCCAACCCCCCCCCAGCATCTTAAATTGCCACTGCGGAGCTTCTCAAAAATCCCTGAACTCTTAGCACTTAAACACACTAGAAAAAGAACCGAGCACGGTAGGGGGAAAGTTAGCTGTCAGGTGAATGGATTATAAAACCAGCGATGGCCTGAACATTGTAGGGTACCCTAAGATGCGGGAAAGAATACGGAGGTGAAGTATCTCGGATACAACAGACAACATTCTGCATGTCCTCTTCTGCTACCGATTCTTTTTTTTTTTTTTTTCTCCCTGCTAGATTAATTGCAGCCCAGAACCACCGTGAAATTTCTCGCCTGGTCAGACAGAATTTCACATATGCCCCGTCTAATAAAAAGGACACACACCTTTTTGGTCCCACTCTCGCAAATCCCGTTTTTCTCTCTTTAGGTTTTCGTTTCATAACATGCCCGAAATACAAATAGATCCTACTGGCAGCCCCCGAGCTCGTAAGAGAAACTTTCCTATCAAGACTAACGAGCCAGATGAAAATTAGACATACTTTCCATTCCTCAGGAATCCCAGCTCTCTACTTCTTCCAATAAACGCCCTACCCTAGTTTGACGACATGCAAAACGACCAGACCCACATTAATTATTAAATTACAGACTGCACATCAGACAAACCATCACGATTACGTAAAAATTACCTCTAATTTCTGCAACAGAGTTAAACCTGGCTAGCTTAACGCTTATAATTATTCCTTTTCTTTCTTGCCTTTTTTTTTTCTTTTCTCCCGCCGCGGCTTTTCCTTCCCACTTGAGAAAAGGAATCTTCGCCAATGGAAAGCCAGACGAGCCGGTGAGCGTGGTAAGATCTTTAAACGGGCCACGAGGGCTCCATCGCTCGGCGTCGCCAAGGCCACGGGCGTGCACAGCTGCACGCGCGCACCCCGCCCGGACCCCGCGCCCCGCTCGCCGGTCCCCGCCCGAGGCCCGGGACGCCGCGCCCCGCTCGCCGGTGCCCTCGCCCCGACCCTCGCTCGGACCCCGCCCGGTCTCCGCTCGCCCGTCCCCGCCCCGCTCGGCGCGGCGCCTCGGGACGCGCTCCCTCCTCCCCGCTCCCCGCGCCGGCCTCCGAGAGCCCCGGGAGGCGGTCGAGCCCCGAGCGAGCGGCCAAGTGGCCTCGTTCGGAGGGGGGACTCGGTCGCGCGGCCGCCCAGCCCGGGGACGCGGCGCGGCGGGCCGCCGGCTGCACTCACATTCTGTCAGGGACGAGCAGGCGGCCCTCGACCATCATGTCCGGGAGGAAATCCAGCTTGAAGGCAGAAGTCATGTTCTCGGGCGCACGCGGCGGCGGCGGCGGCGCTCGGGCGGGGGGCGGCTCTGCGCGCGTCCGAGCGGCCGCGGGCGGCGCGAGACGGGCAGGGACAGGTGCGCGCGGCCTCCCCCGGCGGCCGCCGAGCCGGCACTTGTCACATTCTCTCCCTCGCGCTCTCCGCCAATCCCCTCCGAAATCCAGTGCCGAGGCGGCCGGCAGCCGAGCGCCAGGTGCGGCGGGCGGGGGCGGAGCTCCCCGGGCGCCGCCGCCGCCGCTTAACCCCTGCGGGCCCGCCCGGTCCCCGCCCCGGCCCGCGCCGCGCTCAGGGACCCAGGGCGGCCGAACGCAGCCGGACTCTAGAGGGGGTCCCAGGGCCCGGCCCTGCCTGCTCCGCTCAATCCCCCAACCCCACGGCACCTGGCACGGGGCCGCAGCGGCCACTTGTAGGGTCAGTGCCACTGTAGTGCCAAAGCCCGGTCAGCTTCCAGATTAGAACCTCGCTCCCGAGCCCAAGCGGCAGGAGACTGTCACCAGGAGGGTTTGTTTCAGGGCTCCTTAGTGCGAGACCAGGACACCAGAACTAACAATCGCTGAAATGGCGATTCATTACTTTTAGGCAAAGTAAATAGCAGATACGTGGCCCAAGTGACATTTAGGGACTTAAGGCAGTGCTTTAAGAAGGCGAATCCGTGTCCGCACAACTGTCCTGCCTTTGTGTCATCTCAAAAACACTGAGAAGTGTAAGAGATGGAAAATAAGAAACAGTCATAAATCACATCGTCTTTTAAAATGATAAATCACGAACCTGCCATTTCCTAGTATTTAACACAACGATTAAAAACCAACAAATTGACTTCATGAGTGTCAGGCCGCGAAGTTTAAGTACCCATTGAAGACTTGTGACTGAGTTACTAATAGGAATTGTGGGGAAAAAAAAGGCAAAACGCTTACAAATGAATAGACGCAGACGAGTTTAATTTTTTCCGAAAGATTTGTGTAAATTCCGGAAAATAAGGAGTGCACATAGATGGCGACATGCTGATTTATGGTTCTCATTGTTTGGGTGTTTAGGTATTTGAGTTAAAATGAACTTTTCACAATGTAGACACAGGTATGTAAGACTTCCTGGCACGTTTTATGTTCTAAATCAACTTCACAAATTACAGATGAGAAGTTGATAGTTTGCCTCTGATGGCCATCATCACTATATTGTACCTTGTAAAGGCATACCTTATACTTTTAAGGATAATGTGTATGTATACATTGAAGTGTGAAGTAAAGACAGAGATGCCAGTTTTATTTGAAAATCTGACTTGTGCCCTATATGGTTATTTTTTTAAAAAAATATCCCAATCTTCTGCTGGGAGCTGGTCTTTGTCCTCACACACTGAGGGATGCCTGAGGATACAGCTGCCTGACCAGAGGGTTAAACCACTAAGTCACCAGCAGTTTAATGAATCAGACGCAATATGGAGAAAAGATTGTTTTCATATTTTTCTTACCAATTTCTTGTGTGATGAGGGCTATATTTAGCTGTTATGAAGGGAAATAGATCTTTACATATTAACTTTAAATCCACACACCAGTTTTAAATCCAGGCTTGGCAGATTAAGCAGTATGGAATAACAGGCCTGAATATTCAATTAAGCCCACACATCCTTCACTGACTTGGTTTCCTTTTTCAGCTGAATAACGTATCAGCCTTTTGACCTTCTAATTCCAAGGTAAAGGCTAAACTAACCTGCATCATTAAAATAGCACCTTTCTTGAGGAGCCAGGTTTAGGCTCCTAAGGAATCAGGAAATAGTTGCAATAAAATTAATTCTTACACTCCCAAAATGCCCAACCTTGTCCAAATATATTTACTCCCAACCTCTGCTGGTTTTCTTTGAAATCAAAACATTTTGGTTGCTGTTTCA
Organism: Galago senegalensis; assembly: GCA_963575145.1. NCBI lineage: Eukaryota > Metazoa > Chordata > Mammalia > Primates > Galagidae > Galago > Galago senegalensis. The sequence goes on along the minus strand of CAUYTI010066711.1, from coordinate 14,229 downwards.
GTTATCTTAATAAAGTAATTATCTGGATACATGAACACAAACCGGATGCTCTTGGTTTTCAATATGTTATTTATATAAATCCCTAACGTATACAATGAACTGACTATATCACAAATTTATTTTAAGAAAGAACGAGCAGAATTGGTCTCCAAAACAGAAGCAAAACACAAGTGCATTAATCAACAAGAAAAATAGTTTCCAATAAGCTATGGAATAAAGCTGCACATTTATCTATGTAGCATAAGGTAGAAAATACTTCATTAACATGTACACTTCTGAAATATTTATTTTCTCTTTAATTGCATGTGAATTAGTTAGGGGAAGCTATAGGGAAGCCCTCTTACTGACTTAAGCCTTCTCAGCAGTTTGTTAAATTCTAGCCTCAAATCCCTTGAGGCAATAGTGGATTCAAAGCAGCTTTTAATCATACTATAAGGAGGGTGAAGTAGTATGTAAGTAGGTCATAGAGAGAGAATTACAAGTGCATAGGTTATTGCCTTATTTAACAACTACTGTGTAACATAGTTTTCAAAGCACATTTGCTTTTGCCATTTAAAGTTAGAAGAGAAACCAGGGTCAAATATAGAAGAAACTCTACATGGGCTGCAGAGACCTGAACCCAGAAAAGCCTACGAAGCGTAGCTGAATTTAAATAAGGTGGCTGCCAAATAACATCAATAATGTAGTGATTGCAAAGACACTTGATGTAGGTGCCAGAGAGAAACAAAATACTCATACGCACACACACACACCCCATAGGTTATTCACAACAGTCTTCCAATTGTAGCTTTCATTTCTAATATCTGCTGTTTCCATGATCACAGCGCATAACACCAGAGCCGCTTTTTAAAAACACGAATTTCAAAAGCTCTTGAGGAAACAAAACAAAAACACCCAACCCAATACCACCTGATGAAAAGCTTAAATTTCTCATTTCACTGCTTTGGTAGAAAGAAAAAAAAATTTAAAAACAACTCAATGGGGCCCCTTTTTAAAATTTTCATGCAGTAATGAGCCATCAGGTATCATGTTTTGGCAGCTGGAGTTATTTGGCAGACAGCTCCACTGGGCCGCTGTTGAACACTCGAGTTCAATGGAGCTATATTATAGCCAAGGATCTTCTCGACAGCAGTGAGGGGGGTAAGGCCGTCGACAGAGGGGGCACCCCCTCGTGGGCACGAACTGCATGGCGACAGTGCTGACATCACGGGGACCACGCTGGGGGAGACAGTCAAGTTTCCTCATACTTTTAGCTCCCTTGTAGAAACACCATAAGCTCTTCCCCCAGCCCCATCCCCCTACCTTCCCTAATTGTCTCCTTTTTTTAATCAACTTGCTATTCATTTCCCAAACAAAAGGCAATTCAAGACTTGGAAGCACTTCAAGGGAAAGTTTCTGAATGACCTCATTTTATACGAGGCCTTCCAAGGCAAGGGAGCAATTGTGCAGTTTCAGTTCCCACTTCCCCCTCAGTCCCTCATCTCGGACTGAGTTTTGTCCAGGGGCCATTGTTTGAGTCCTGAATTATCACTAGCATTAGAAAAAAAAACAACAACAACCTCTCAATAGAAACAGTGCTACCAAATGCATTTGTACATAAGAGTACAGACGGCTTGAATTGGAAGAACCCTTCTCCTGCCAGCCCACTCAATCGATGAACCAGAACACAGCCTATTGACTACAGATCTCTCAACAATTTTTGCACAAACTTCACGTTGTAATTTAGAAACTGGTGCCCGATATATGGAGATTAGTGTTTATAACCAGTTAATGTTCTTCTCCTACCCTGTGTATCTGATGGCAAATTTCCATTTTTTATTATTCCTGTACATAACTTCCCACATACCATCTCTTTATGAAGCTATCATCAACTACAGAACAAAGATGTACCAGCACATCTTTTTTTGTGTGTGTGCTGATGGTTAAGTCAACTCAAGCAAACCATCTTTACTGAAGGATGTCTTTCCCACTCACTTCTGGCTAGTCATTACAGACCAAAATCCAAAACATCTTTCCCCTATCACATTTGCAAATTCCAATTTTATTAGCATCGCTGTTTCAGTTAAAACAACAACAAAGAAACAAAAATCAAGCCCCATGTGCTCAGAGCCATTTGGAGCCAGAAATACAGGCGGAGAAGGGGATTTCCCATCATTTTCAAGCAATAAATTTGAAATGCACATGAATTTGAAGTACCTGAGAGAGCATCTGACTTTGTGACCATGTGTTTATTCTTGCCTTACTCCAGTTTCATTAGCAACTTATAAAAATAAACCTTTTTTTAATGTGCTTAAAAACCCCCACCCCCAAAAATCCAAAAGCGATACGTCGTAAATCTATCTTTTGCAGATTCCATAAAGATGTCACTTTAAAAATATTTCTATCACCATCAGCAGTTTTAAATGATCACTTATCCTTTCCTTTCCCCATTTTGAAAGCTTCTGAACAGTGACATTCTCACATTCCTGAAACGATTTTGGTACAATTAAATGTCAATCAATTTAACATCTTCTTAAAAGAAGAGTAAGTAATTACTCCCCTTTGAGATCAGCTTCCACTGACTTTTTGTGATCTTGTGTTTTTCCAAATCTGGGTGTGATAGACCCAAAACACACGGCAGTGAATTTACCTCCCTTCTGAAGAGGCCCTCGGCCTGAAGATGGTTCTCTGGATACGTACCTTCGTACTCCGAAGTGAGATGCCCCCTTAAAGTTTTCTGAAGCTTCCACTCCAAGGGGGTGAAATGTCCCTACTGGGGACCTCTCAGACCCAGAATGCAACCACCTCGCGACTTCCCTCTCTAACTTGCCCTTTCCTTTTCCTCCTCTCTCCATTATCTTGAGGCTGCAGCCTGTTCCCCCCCACCCCAAGCTTTTCTCTCCCTCACCCCTTCTTTGTCTCAAATGGCAGGAGCCTTCCTCTTCAGCCCTGTCTCAGGAGGTGGGTGACTACCAGAGAGAAGAGAGTAGTCGTGGGTTGCTTGTCTGCGAGAAAAATCAAGTTTGACCAGGGCTGACTTCTGAACTAGGAACAGCTGTCTCTGCCCGGAGCCCTGGGATTCCTTTCCAGACATTAGCAGGGAGAGAGGGCGGGAGACCATGTACTGCTGAGCGCACCGTGAACTCAGTAAATAAGACGTGAAAATTGGGAAGGAGAAGTCTGGGGGAGAGAGAGGGGAGAAGAACAAGGCTTCCCTGTCTAGCATGGGGATCTGCACATGGCAGGCAGGCAGGAAAAAAAAAAAAACCCTTTGAAGGAATGTTCCAGTGTCCTCTTGAAGATGCCGAGATTTGTCAAACTATACCAGGTGCCCTTATCTGGTGCCAGGCTGGCGGCCGGAACAAAATTTACACTTATCAGAATGAGGTTTTTAATTCCTTCACAATCCGCCCTTCAACACCCCCAACCTAGGCCAAAATGTTTTCCCCAACTGGCCTAAAGTGCTTGTCTGGCTTCACGTGTTGGTAAATTTTAACAAGGAGAAATGGCTGCTTGACAAACTGCAACAGCTGAGCTGTAACAGCTGGGAGGATACGGTTGTGGGGGGAAGGCTGGGTCCCAGAAAGAGCAGCAACAGGTGGGGAGAAAGAGAAGGACACAGACATTTTGAGCTTTGGGGTGGGGTTGTCTGGGAGCAAACTTGGCGAGAATCAAAATCTCAACCTTAGAGAGAACCTCTGGGGGCATGACGGCCCCATGTGCCTGGACGTCTCTCCTTTTTCTAAACAAACACATCTTGAAGAAGTGTCAGGAATAAGAGCCCCAAAGCTTGGGTTTCTATAAAATAAAGTACATGAAGGTACTCTCCTCACTGGATCAAGTCAGATCCCTACCAAAGAGCTTCTGGTCTGTAGGATCAGTAGATACCTGACTGGGCCTATACCGATTAGGCTTCTTAGGGGGAAATGCTACTTTCAAATGGAGTGAGACGATTATGAGTTAGGACCCAAACCTGTTGGATACAGCACGTCACTCTGGCAGAGTTGATTGGCACGAGAGACAGGTGAGTCAATTTTCAGATTCATCACCTTTGTCTTACACGTGGCCATTCCCTCCTTCCTAAAAAGGATCAATGGCTGAACAATCAAAGCCTACCGTGATCCTCAGATGAGAAGTGCAATGTGTGACCCTAATTATTACTACAGCAATTATGTAACCAAGCTATTAAAGTGACACATAGGTTGAAAATACATTAAGGTTTTGAGCACAGGAAATTTATTTTTTCCCTGCAATATGGTTCACATCTCTTGCCATTTTTAGCAGAGGATAGAGGTTTTTGAAAATCCCAAATGACTTTTTATTTAAATTTGCTTTTGATGCTAATTCTCATCAAGTCCATGGAGGGGGGAGGGGATGGTTTTTCCTTTCTCTTAACAGAACCACCCAAAATGCTCATGGAGAGGTGGGATAGCTCCCTACTCAAGCCAACTGGAATGTATCTCATCTTACTGCTCTTGCTGAGTGCAAAGCTTTATGCTACCAGCTGCTTCACCTCTTGATTCTCTCTCTGCTGGCTACATCTGCCCTATTTCATAGGAATACGGCAAAGTTAGAAAGGACAGATGTGGATGACTTTGGGGGGAAGTGTCTAGAGAAGAAAGGTGATGAAGCTAAAAATTGTGTTTTGTTTTATAAACAAATGTTGGGTGCCCTCATGCAACCTCCCATCCTTTTTTTTTTTTTTTTTTTTTGCAGTTTCTGGCCAGGGCTGGATTTGAACCCGCCACTTTCAGTATATGGGGCTGGCTCCCTACTCCTTTGAGCCACAGGCTCTGCCCCCTCCCATTCTTTTAACCTCCACTCGTGCATCCTTTTAAGGCCAGCTGCCCTTCCTTTGTGTTGCCCTACCTGGCCACTCCTTACCCACTGTCTTTTTGTTTCTTGAGCACTGTGAGCTCCTTGTGGGCCAAGACTACAACCTTTGAGTACCATATATATCTGTCACTTCACTGGATGTGACTGCAGCATGACCTACATGGACAGGTTAAACACGTACAGGTTTCCATTTTAATTTCACAAGGTGTTAAAATTCTCTATCATTCCTTCCAACATGTGCTCCCATTCTACAGATTAAAGCCCAAGGGAAGTGAGGCCTAGGATGCTTTCATCCGGAGAACTCGTGAACCACAGGTCACCAGGTGAGGGTATCGATGGGCCTCGACACAACACACAAGCAAAATCGCTGCTTCCTGCAACGTTTCCTTTCTTATTCTCTGTTGCTGCTTCCCTTAGCGCCATGCTCCATTTCTTCAGTCCTACACTTTTTCCAAAATTGGCATCGGAGGATGAGCGAGTTTAAAATAACTGATTGAGAGAGGGCTGAGCAGCTGAAGCCACGGACACCTACCAGATGGTTCCATGCTGAACGGCACAGCTTCCTAACGCTCAACTTAGGGGGCGCCTACCAATCAGTCAACAGCAGAAATGTAGCACCAGAGGAAGAAATGCCTTTCAAACGTCAAATACTCAGTATTACACTCCCAAGTTGGCCAGGGAAGGCGCTGGGCTGAGTCCTGAGTTATACAATCCCTTTCCCTCTGGGTCGTGTGTGATGCGCCTGTCATTTTATCTTTCCCAGGTTCAGTTTTTCCCATCTTTCAAATGGGAATGCTGACCCGTGGCTATCTGCATGGATTATTAAATTATGCAAGGTAAAAGTGACCACTTAGTGCAGAGCCAGGCACAGAGTAAATTGTTAATAAATTTGAGTTTTATTTATTTCTTTGCCATAAGACCCCCATCGCCTCATCTTTGCTGAAACCTAGAACTGGCAGTTGGTTGGCGAGGAACAGAGAAAGCCAGGCTTACTCCTATTGTTCTGTTAGCATTAAGGTATCACTGGTACTTTGAAGGCCTGAAACCAAACCCAGAGGGAAGAGGAAGGTTGTGGTTTATGGAGAACAGGCACTGAGCATTCTGAAGTTTGGAATGAGGTCTCCACTTTTTTTTTTTTTTTTTTTTGGTTTGTTTTGTTTTTAATCAAGTCCATTTTCAAAGCGAAGGTCAAAATGAATCCTGCCTCTTCTGGGAGGTCAGGCCACCCAACACCTAGTCTGTGAGTTTTTATTTGCAGACATGATACCTAGAGCATGTCCGAATGAGCAGGTAAGCTCTCTTTTAGAGTCCCCAAGAGAGCTAGAGTCCCAGACCAAGATATTAAAAAATACAGGCACCATTAACATCACAGGGCCTGTCGCCCTTGCAGAACTGAGACCAACAATCTTACAGGAAGGTGAAAAACATCTCATTGGCTTCTGCACGAAGCCTCAACCATACCAAGCTGATCAGTTCACACACCTGCCAGAAGGCCCCCAGGCTGCCCATAAATTTCAACAGAGTTTTTACTGATGGCAGCTGCAAGTTCTCTCAAACGGGAGTGGGAAAAGCCAGACACTGGAGGTGAACAGGCACAATCACTGCAAATCTCAAACTCTCCCTTGCCATGACAACAAAGTTTGCTGAACTGAATAATCTTACAGGAAAATTCTAGTTTTGATTTTTCTCGAGGGCACGCTGACAATCCTGCTTCATAAATTCGAGTGATTCATCATGATCTTAAGCAGCCAATCACGGGCGGGTCAACCTGGGATGGGCTGAGGTAGCTGGAGCTCAATCTGTCCTCATAACACATGTCACTCTGGGCTGGTGTCACCCTTGCTCCACAGCTGCCACTTCCTGTTAACTCTGACGGTCTTGGCATCTAAGAGAATGTGCCAGATTTCTTCACACCGTCAGAAGAGAGCTGTGGCCAAGATACACACACCTGTATATGACAATTGGTGACGACACTCCATGAAGCAGAAGGAGCAAAGTGTACCTTGTTGCAAACCCGAGTTCACCAGCTCGTCTCTGCATCTCTGAGCTGAGTGGAGGTTCGAACACCACACACACACCAACACACGCTCACTCACTCTTCCTCCCTCTCTCTCACATCTCACTTCCATCTTAGTCTAACCTCTATACATTGGTAGCCTGTGATCCAAGAGGTGCTCCAGCTCTGGGACACCTCAATTCGGAATGGGCTCCCACATGAAACCCTTCCCTCCTCGGGCACTCTCTTTCCAATGTCAGCCAAGTCAGATGCCACGAAGTGCAATCCTCTCCAAACCACTGCCTCCTCTTTCCTCCAGGACAGAAGTCATTGTCAGTTCAGAAAAACTCCCCTGTCCAGTAACAATTGGAGAAGCCATCAGTAGTTTTATGAAATGAGAGAACACACACACACACACACAGGCCCGGCCCCACCCCCACAAGACCCCCAGGAATTAGCAGAATGGAGAAAGCAGCTCAGTGAAGTTTAATAAAGGAGATTTAAGAAGGCAGTGTTGCCACTGAATGGTCTCATACTCGTTACTGTCCGGACAAGCACAGAGCAATAGATGCCATGGAGCCGGAGACGCCGCTGAGCAAACTGCGTTAATGACTTTTACAGAAATCTCTATACAAGAAACCGAACTGGGGATTCCGAATGTCCTCACTGCCACAATTATACAAAATCCAGGTACGTTTTTCCTCTACCAATTCTGACACTTTGAATGTAGAGCGACGGCTCCTGCACAAGGCTCTTCCTTTTGCGTTTTACTTTCTTTTTATCAACCGGAGGGTTTCCAGGGCTGTGAGCACTGAACCTTCCATCAGCCACATTTTCACCTAATTAACCCCCCTGATTACAATAATTAGTATTGATTTACTCTTTTTGAATGACTTCCCTGGTATTCCAGCACAACCTGCCCTGGCTATAAAGTTCTAAACATGAATATGAATATTCATATTTTGCTCTTTTGTTTTTCAGCCTCGAAAGGGTATCGTGCAATTGCATATGCTCGTGTTTGGAGAAAGAAAAACTGTCGGGTTTCATTTGAACAAATAAAGGAGTATTAACACACCAAGGTTGCAGCTCTCGGCCTGTGGTCTGCTGAACACATCAATGTGAATATTCCCGAGGCTCACGGTCGAGGGGCGTAGGGCACAATCATTACTCTCTATTAAAAGAAACCGTTTTCCCACTTTGAATCTTTTCCTATTCCTTTTCTGCAGGTCTAGGCTTAGAATTAAATTTTATTTCAACATTTGTTTAGGTCACGATCCCGAGGAATCATTACACATAGAAGCTCATGGAAGGATACAGATTAAATATCCTGTTACTGTGGTGGAAATAGATGCGGCCAAGTTTGCAGGCTTCAGGCAACCTCACACCATCCCCATCAGATTACAGAAAAAGACATCTGCATGTCGGAGGCTGCAATGGGGCAGTCTCCAAATCCCGGAAACGGGTCATGGAGCCAACCACGGGAAAAGCAGACAAGTGCAGAAGGGATTTCCCTTGTTTCTGGACCTAACCATGACCACCCAGACATTAAAGTTCACAGACCACAGCTCAATCATTGATAATTTAGTCAAAAATTCAACATGGAGGTTTCCAAGTGATTTCTTTATTTAAGTGAGCTGCTGACAAGCAGCGGGAAGCACAGAGGAGCACTTTCCTCCCAAACCACAAAAAATTGACTTGCAACCTTTGTTTTGGAAAAAAAAAAAGAAAAAGAAAAGAAAATTTCCCATGAAAGCAGATTGTGGGTGTGCTGGTGGCAGTGTTGCAGCCTCAGATAGACAGCTTCACCGATTACATTTTATGAGCTCATCCTGAAAGCAATTATTGGTATACCCGATGGAATGAGCAGTTCAGATCCCACTGGAAGTAAGAGAATATAATGAGAGAGCCTTTAAAATCCACTCTATTTACAACCGATAACTTTAGAAAAAATAGTATTATACTGCATATGTAAGCTTTGGGTGCACCTACGTTCTGAAGACACTGTTGATAGGAAAATCTCTACTTGACAAGGCATTTCTATTTAGCTGGTAACGTGTATTTTAACAATTCTGCATTAAATATTCCATAACATTTCAACTTAAGTTTTAAAAAACTGAAATTCACATCCACATTCTAAAAGATAGCTAACATCTCATCACTGTGTTTCTGTCAAGTAATACATTTGTGCCTTATCTATGGAGACTATCACTAATTTCAACCAAAATATAATCCAACAGATTTGTGAATGAATTAAAAAAAAAATTTCCCCTTCAAAACAATTTCCCTTCCATCTTTAAAAATTAGCTCCTTCATCTTTGTCTATAAATTTATGAATATATTCTGATATATTGCTCTGGCACAAACGACTAATTAAGCCAAACACTAGGACATTGGATAAGATATATTCTTCATGGAAATCAGCCTTACTGAAATTATTTTCATGTAAATCAATTATCATTTGCTATTCTGGGGCCGTTGCCTTTATAGCTAATGTGGGAATAAAAATGGTTTTGATATTCGAGAAGTTTGAAACACATTTTTCCATTTCTAAAGTCTTCCTATTCTTACTGTAGAAACCAATGCTTCTGTTATAAACTGAAGAATATTTAAAGATGTAAGAAATAGGTGCCCTGCGTATAAATGCATTTTATGAGGAGATAAGCATAAATCAAAAATCAATAGATTCCATAGAGACCTTTAACTTAACAACTTAATAGGTTGTATAATAACAGTCTGTGACCAAAACTGTAAGGGCAAAAGTTCTCCCTTGTCCTTGAATTTCTAAACTGTTTATCTACATGAAAGCCAAAAAGACAAGCAGAGACTGTAAGCTATAATTTACCTAAACATTAAAAATATTCCTCTTAACTTCTCTTGCACACTATGCTCCCTAAGTCTACCAAATGGGCAAATGTTAAATCCCCAAGCATTAAATACCATAGAGGCAGGTCTGATCACAAGGCATTTACCAGAATGATAATGGTATTACAAGCATTCTCAATCAATAAGTTTTCTTTCAGTAGTTAACGGAGAGGTAAGCAATAAATCTCTAACTTAATCCAGCCAGCATAGCGGCAGAACGCAAGAAGCTCTATGCACGGTAGATACTCAATTTTTTAAAAGCACCAAACCACAATCAAGCAGTTCTCAAAGCTCTTCATTCTGTATAGCCTATACAAACAAGATTATAGGAGATAAAAAGGGTGTTGAGAAAGAAAAAAAAAATAAAGCCCCAGACATGCATTAAGCTAGTTTGACAGCTCCATTGTTCAACCGGTCCCATTGTCAGATCCAAAGATGTATTCAGGGCTACGATGTCTGCTAGCAAATAAACAAAAGACTACATTTTTCAAAGCAGGATGCCAATTCTATCATAATTCTCTCTCTGCTTCCCCAAAGGTCAGTGGTGCCTCCTTCTTGGTACACGAAGGTACCCCAACGCGGATGCAGGAAACACATATTTGCTTTCAATACAGGACGACCCAAGACGCCATGCATGCACAGAGGTGTCCCAACAGGTACACAATTTTGGCAAACAGGACAAAGTGATCCAAACCTGGTAACACGGGAGGACTATTTAGGTAGGCTAAGTCCAGATTAGAGCGGTATTTGGAACGCAAGTCTAATATGGAGTCTCCTCAGCTCTTTTTCCGGTGATTATTCCAGGCAGAGTGCATAATAATGAAAGAGGCTTAGACATGGCAAAGGAAAAGGCGAACCGAGAGCCAGATTCGGAGCCCTTAAAATTGTCCACTGGCCACTCACAAATAGCAGTGAGCACATACATGATATGCTTTCAAAAGGCGACTGGTACAGATGCAACGCCCGGCAGCCAGCCTTTCCCTCCCTGGCTCTCGCTCTTTCTCCCAATCTCTTGGTCTCCGTTTCATCTCCCCCTCTCTCTTTAGATTCTTTTTTTCCCCCCTTCTCTTCTGGGCTGAGGAAGCTACTTGGTTCAGGGCATAATTATTGTCTCGGCCAGCTCCCGAAACTAGGGGAGCGTACATTAAAAACAAAAGGCAGCACAACATACCTTAAAAGCAGCTCCTCATTTCTCATAGTAACAGCGGATTTGGGACAGCGCATGCTTTCTACACTGATAGTCTCAACAAAAGCCAGTTCAGAAGTACGCTCAAACATCAATGCCACAGTGGCTGCTCACTAAGGCGCCCTCTCTCCTCCTCCTCCTCCTCTCTCCCTCTCTCTCCCCTCTCTCTCTCTCTCTCTCTCCACTCTCTTCTCTAGTCAAGTGCTGAATAGTAGAGCACAGGGGCTCCTGCAGATTCACTAAGTAGAAATAATCCTCTCTGACAAGTTATGTTGTCTGTGCATATTTTTACACTAATACACTCTGCTGCCTATAGAGGTCTTGTTTGCATTCACTCAAGCCTGGCTGGTGTGAGTCCCCCTAATTACCATCTTAAAAACCGGCAAAGGAACCTAAGCAACGCATTTACCTTTCTCTTAGACATTTAATAGCAAAACCAATTTTACAGTTTCATTTTTGCGGTCCACCACCAGCAGGCATGGGCAGAGGAATGAGGGGAGGTTTGGATAGGTCAGCGTGGTGGGGGAGATTTCTGCCTGGCTCTTCTGGGATGCTGCCTTCACAGTTGGACTCAGCTGTTCCTCTCCTCCTGTCCGCAGGAAGAGTCACAAGGTCAAGGCCCTTAGCCTCACCCTGAGTCGTAGACACAGAAGACAGAGATTGGGAGACTTGTAACTATTTTAACTCTGTGGGCACCAGATTCTTATACAGCAGACCCCAATTCACCTGAAGGGGGGATGTAAAGAACGGAGGCAAGGCAGATGGCTGGGTCGCACTGAAGTCCTAAAAACACAGGAGCATCACTGTCCAAAGACCAATGAGTTTCTCTTTCCCCAAATAAGAAAGACCTCACGTTAGCACATTCGCTGGGCTTCACATATACAGTTACCAGGGAAATACGCATTGCACTTCTGTTTATTGGAATTAGAAGAATTCCATGCAGATTAGCCAAGTAAAACAGCAAGTCACACACACACACACACACACAGAGAAAGGATGAGATGCTTGCTAGAGACCGAACAATCGGTCCTCAAAAATGCAAGCTAAGGTGTCTCCTGGAGAGAACGCTCTCAGCTTGGAGGGAGCAACACAAACAGCCCACTTCAGACCTGGTCACTGAATACTGGTCTCACTCCCATCCTCTACCAGAACAATCATGCACCTCAGTAATTTTCTGGACTCACAAGCACTAGTGGGAATAACAGCAGAGAAAATCATGGTGGTCTCTGTTTCTATTTGAAGATCTGGAACACACTCCAGTTTCTTGCTAAGGTCCCTGACCTCTGAACTTGGGCTTAGTTCACAGCGTAGGGAAATGGAGATGTTCTGGGTGGCTCAGGGGATGAAGGATTTTTTAATGTCTGCGGTGCAGCCATCCTGCATAGGGTATGGATTGCACTAAGGCAACTAAGCAAAGGACAGCAGTCACCAGGACTATTTCTAGATGGCAGTGAGAAGGCTGGTGATGAATCACTTGACAAAGTTCAGATCATGAAACGCAAGCCTTGTCCCTAAAACAACCCCATTTTCACACATCCCTGCTTCATTATGTTTGACAGTGACGGGGTGAATATATAAAAACGAATGGCCTTGCCAAGGAATGATATCATATAAAATCTAAGATGTTCTTTTGAAGTAAGAAAAGCATCATGGAAATGAGCTTGGAACCAGAAAGATTTTAAGGAGAGAGAGTTGGAGCCTATTTATTCCCTTGGAACTTGGGCTAAGTGCTGGGCTGAAGTCTCGTAACCTCTCTGTGTCTCTTCTGGGGACAGTGGATGCCAATTTGTTTTAAAGCCCATGAAGAGCTGGTAATCAATCTGGGTATGGAAATATTAAAAAATTTTTAAAAAGTAGACTGACGGGACTGACATTGCCATGAGTTTAGTCTACTAGGAAAGGTAAAAATACGCTACTTAGACATAAAGCGCTATTCTGCATATTTCTGTATATTTTCTAATGGGGGCTAAGCTGTGTGGGAAGTGCTCACACAGAACAATAATGCATCTGCTTATCCATAAATAGATGCTTAGCATTGAAAGCTTGGGCCACAGCGCATGAGACTATTCTTACATTGAAATCAATTATGGATCTATGGTAGTAGTGACGGGAACTGAACCAAACCATTAAATATTTTATATTTTCTCTACTTCCTTGTTAGTCTAGGGACCTAAATAATTTGAAAGCTGTGGAAGTTAAGAGTTTAGTACTTGTCCCAACTCCACTAAGGTCACAGATTGAGGGCCTTACCAGGCTGCATGCGCCGAACTTGAGGTTACAAAGTTAAGACATAGGAAAAAGCTATGTTGTTTATCACATGTACATAGTCTATAGTAAGTCTTTGACCTTACAAATTCAAGGTCAGTTAACCTTTGCATTTATTAATGCACCCAATAGAATATCTTTCCCTTAGCTGGTAATTGATAACTAATTGTTCAATAAAGTGATGGATTTTAGGGGTGGTGCCTGTGGCTCAAAGGAGTAGGGCATTGGCCCCATATGCCAGAGGTGGCGGGTTCAAACCCAGCCCCCAGCCAAAAACTGCCAAAAATAAAATAAATAAAATAAAGCGATGAATTTATTTTTAACCACTGGAACTGTGAAGAGAGGAACATTTTATTTTTTTAAAAACAAATGTTGATGCCATTTCCTTAACACATGTGTAGGGAAACAAAAACCCCAAATGCTTTTTATTCTAATTCAGGCATCGGCTTGGCACAGATGACAACACTGAGAAATTCCTTTCATGCCACTGTGTTTCAGGTTTCAAGACCTTTTCACATCTAGCGATTCATTTAATCCCTAGGACAACACAGTACGGCAGGCAGAGCTGGTTCATTTACCGACTCAGCGGCAGAAGTTCAAGTGCAGAAAGACAGAGTGGCTTTCCTACCGAAGGCCCATTCATGACTGAACTTGGGAACTGTCTTCTCTCCACTGTACCACATCCAACCCATATTCCCCACCGGGTACAGAGGTTCACAGACACCCTGGCAAGGCCTGGTTTTCAAGGAGTGTTTGTGTAATATATCTTACACATTCCTAATGTGATAGTCATAACCTTGGAGGATAGAAAGTTCATGAAAAATTGCTTAAAAGGTTATGTCTTGGGCTCGACACCTGTGGCTCAAGTGGCTAAGGCGCCAGCCACATACACCTAAGGTAGCAGGTTCGAATCCAGCCCAGATCCACCAAAAACAACAATGATGGCTGCAACCAAAAAATAGCTGGGCATGGTGGCGGGTGCCTGTGGTCCCAGCTACTTGGGAGGCTGAGGCAGGAGACTCGCTTGAGCCCAGGAGTTGGAGGTTGCTGTGAGCTGTGATGCCACAGCACTCTACCTAGGGGGACAGCTTGAGGCTCTGTCTCA
>CAUYTI010066710.1:0-44217 GCA_963575145.1 Galago senegalensis | reverse complement strand
AAGCTGTCCCCCTGGGTAGAGTGCCGTGGCATTACAGCTCACAGCAACCTCCAACTCCTGGGCTCAAGCGAGTCTCTTGCCTCCACCTCCCAAGTAGCTGGGACCACAGGTGCCCGCCACAACGCCTGGCTATTTTTTTTTTTGGTTGCAGCCATCATTGTTGTTTGGCGGGTCCGGGCTGGGGATTCGAACCCGCCACCTTAGGTGTACGTGGCTGACGCCTTAGCCGGTTGAGCTATAGGCGCCGAGCCGGAAGTTATCTATTCTAAGAATTCTCCACCCCTTTCTAAGAAAAAAGAGCATGGGGCAGCACCTGTGGCTCAGTGGGTAGGGCACTGGCCCCATATACCTAGAGTGGCAGGTTTGAACCCAGCCCTGGCCAAACTGCAAAAAAAACTAGCTAGGCAGGGGCGGTGCCTGTGGCTCAAAAGGGTAGGGCGCTGGCACCATATGCCAGAGGTGGCAGGTTCAAACCCAGCCCCAGCCCCCTCAAAAACCTAGCCGGGCATCGTGGTGGGCGCCTGTAGTCCCAGCTACTTGGGAGGCTGAGGCAAGAGAATGGCCTAAGCCCAAGAGCTGGAGGTTGTTGTGAGCTGTGATGCCACAGTACTCTACTGAGGGTAAAGTGAGACTCTGTCTCAAACAAAAAAAAAAAAAAAAAGAAAGAAAAGAAAAGAAAGCATGAATATTCCACCCCCACATAATACAGAATTAAAAAACCAACAGAAAAGGGAAAAATCTTGTTGAACCAGAGTCTGCTCCACTGGGAAGCAAACCCCTCCCTCTCTGGGAGGTCTTTTTACTTTGAGGCTGCTTGTGTGAATTGCCTGCATATGACTCTGTTTGACCTGTTGTGAACTTGGACTTGGTACCACCACAACCACAAATGAGAAGTTTTTCCTTCTTTTTTTTTCCAGACAGAGTCTCGCTTTGTTGCCCAGGCTAGAGTACTGTGGCATCATAGCTCACAGCAACCTCAAGCTCCTGAGTTCAAGTGATCCTTTCTCCTCGGCCTCCCAAGTTGGACCTACAGGCACCCACCACAAAGGATCATGGTCTCACTTTGCTCAGTTTGGTCTCAAACTACTGACCTCAAGCAATCCACCCCCTTCAGCCTCCCCAATTGCTGGGATGACAGGTGTGAGCCACTGCAGCCAGCCAAGGCTGGAGAAGTCTACCTGTAGCCATGAAAGTGTCTCAATATCACACTGTACATCCTCTTCTGGGCTCCCCCAAGGAACTTTTGTGTTCTTTCTTTTGCCTTCTCCCCCCATTCTTCCTACTTAGATCTTCTTCTTCCCACTCCCAATCAAGCTTGGATTCCAGCTTCTGCAAAGCAGGGCAACTCCCATCTGTACAGTTCCCACCACCAAACTTCACCCCAGGTCCACAATGCTTAGAAGAATTAAGTATCTCTCTCTAATCATTATGATCATCCTTCTAGGTGGGGCTGATAACTTTATAAAAATACAAGTTTCCCCCTACTCCTAGTTGGAAAGGAAATTGACAGAAGCCCAGATGGTTTCCTGGTAGTGTGGAATTCTCCCTCATGGACTGGTAGAAGATGCCTGGCTTTTGTCCACATGCCGGTCTGGTTCCCATTAACAACTGGGGACAAACTTCCAGAAAAGTTTGATCACTGGGCTCCGGAAATCACTGTGGGGTCACTGAGGCTGGATGGCAACCTATAAAGTAGCCTACTCACTATGTGACTCCATCCATGACAGGGTGCCCACCTGTCAACTAAGGCTGTCAGTGTGGCTCTGTAGAGATTGGTCCCAGGAAGGAAGAACACCGCAGAGACACAAAAAATGCCAGGAGATAGCCAGGAGCTGATCCATAGCACCCTTGGCCACCACTGCTGACACCCCTCCCTCCAACTAAGATGCAGATTCCTGGCCCCATCCCTAGAATGAGGAATCAGGGTGAGGATCTGCATTCTTCAGCTTTCCCAGTGGTTCTAATGTGGCATAGTCTAGAAGCATGGTTGCAGAAGCTATGATTTAGATTCTGAATCTGTGGGGAGTAGGGGATGACTGGGAAGCCCAGGTTCCACCAATCCCTTACCCAAGAACTAGGACCATCGAGAGTGGGTCCTAGAGAGCAATGGTGAGTCTGAGAATTAAGTCCACAGTCTTCCCATCAGCATTTAGCTGATGCAGCCAAGCTATTCTAGGGGAAGCTGTCGAAACTCAGGGGTGTAGGCAGAAAGAGATTTTTATTTATTTATTTATTTGGAGACAAGAGTCTCACTTTGTCACCTTCAGGGGTCACAGCTCACAGCAACCTCCAACTCCTGGACTTGGGCGATTCTCTTGCCTCAGCCTCCCAAATCGCTGGGACTGCAGGCGCCCACCACAACACCCCGCTATTTTTTTGTTGCAGTTGTCATTGTTGTTTAACTGGCCTGCGCCGGGTTTGAACCCACCCTTCTTGGTGTATGTGGCTGGTGACATAACCACTGTGCTACAGGTGCTGAGCCATGGAAGAGATTTTCTTTTTTGCAGTTGTTTTTTGGTGGGGCCGGTCTTGAACCCGCCGCACCTGGTATATGGGGCTGGTGCCCTACTCCTTGAGCCACAGGCGCCGCCCTATGGAAGAGATTTTTTAAGGGAGAGAGTGGCATCCAGACTTCATGGCCTAGGATGGGGGTGACTGGAAATGAGGCCAACGTCTCCGAGAGTGCCCCGGCACACACGCTAGCTTGCCCGCTGATGTCATCCAGTACATGAGGCATGGGTCCTCAGGGTTGGTCTCTGGGCTGGGGCTGGGTCCCCACCAATGTGGCAGTGAATAGTGGAATGCCGTGGCAGCAGGACAGGATAAGGAGAGGCAGGGAAACTCGGAGCAGCGTGTGGAAGATGAGCTGGGGTTTAGTTTCCCCACAGGCCTGTCTTGTAAGGATCCACAGGGACCTCAAACTCTGTCGCCAAGCGGGGTGGGGACAGGATAGAGTGCAAGAAAGGCTGAACCTTCCGGGAAAAGGAAGGGCCTGAGGGGACAGCGCGCAGCCGGCGCCCGGGTTTTTCCAATCCAGTGTGTCTATGCCAAGGTCCAACCCTCTGTCCTTCAACTCCCGGCTCAGTCGGGTCCCTAATCCAGGGTCCACAATCCCCGCCCTGCGCCCCGCCCTGTCTCCCCAGGGCTCCGGAGAGAGTCCGCAGCGCCTCCTGGCGGCCCTCGGGTCCTGAGCGAGGCGGGCGCCCCCTGGCGGCGGCCTCTGGAGGCGACACCTGAGACCGCGCTCTTGGGTGGGGAAGTCCGTCTTGTGCCGGTCGCACGAGAGCCCCCGGGCCCTGGGAACAGGTTAGAGGGCTCCAGCGGTTGGGGCTCCGGCCCCTTTCCGAAAAGGAGACTCAGTACGTCCCCTTCATGGGGAGGCGACGCCCACTGACAGCAGGGGCAAGAGCAGCAGCAGGAGGGGCGTGGGCCACTGCCCAGAAGCCTGATTGATCTCGCACTGACAATTGCAGGGTCCTGACTCCGGGGTGGCTTTAGGGGGTCGGGGGAAGCGAGGGCCAGAGCTGGGGGCGGGACAGTCCAGCCACTTAGGCCCCATGGGCTGGGGGGAGTCTGATTCGGTCTTGATGCTGTCTTTGGGAAAGCGCCAGTAGTGGACGCCCTTGAAGAAGTAGGTGTCACCTGCAGAGCAGGAGACACTTCAGAGTCTTGATCCTGGCCTGCCTCAAACCCTCCCTTTTTTGCCGCCCCCACAACCCCCACCCCAGGATGGTCTCTATCGCTCCATCCCCCAGGGCTAGCAACTTGCAGGTCCCAGGGGCCTCTGGGCTCTACCTACCTGTGTTGCTGACAGTGACATCGTCAGGGGCGGAAGGCGCCCCTTCCCAGAGACTCAGGTCGCGTGGGTAGCCGGGGTCAGGGCGCGCAGCAGCTTCATCGTACCGCCAGTACTGCTGTCCCCGGATCAGGTAGGTTTTCCCGTTCAGCGGCCATGAGAACACTGCATCCACCTCCTCTCCCGGGGGCAGCCCCAGCTCCGTGAGCGGCCGCTCACCCCCCTCCAGCTGCCGGTCCTGGAACACCCAGAACCGGGGGCCTGGAGGCAGAAAGCTCTGTGATCAGGTTGGGCTTCCCAAGACCTGCCCGCCTGCCCAGCCCTCCTGTCTCCACTCACCGCTAAAGAGCAGGATCCGGCCATCTCGGTGCCGGGAGTAGGCAGCCTGGACAACCTTCACCTGGGTGGGCAGGCCCTCCCAGAAGCGGTGCAGCCGCGCAGGCCTCGGGGACACCAGCTGTCCTGTGGGCTGGAGACGCCAGAACCAGGGGCCTGTGGAGAACAGAAGTGGCTGGCATGGAGGCATGAGATGGTCAGTCTTCTCCCCCACCCCAGTGTGGCTTGGGGGGTGGGCTCTGGGGATTCCCCTCCCACAGTAGGTGAGGGGAAGCCTTCTAGAAATTAAGGGTATAGTGGATCTAGGGTGACAAACTCAGTGTGGCTTGTCCAGAGTTGTCCCTTTTTTAGCACTAAAATTCCCACTTCCCAAGAATGACCACAGCCCCAGTGGGTTGCCCTAAGTAAGTAGGAAGCCAACTGTGTGGGGTCAGGGGCCATGTGGAGTGGCTCACCTTTGAAGAAGAAGGTTTCCCCGCGGATGTTAGCAATGGCATCAAAATTGCCCTCACATCGATCAGGGACTGGGTCTGAGGGACTGGGGAGGAAGGACAGGTGAGCAAAGGGATGGGGGCTCCTTATGTCTTTGCTTACCCTTGACAGTCCTATGAGGCAGGGACTCCTACCATCCTATCCCCAGAGGACTCTAGGGATATGCAGGTGGCCACCCAAGCTCACATGACAGGTGATGACTCACCTTTCTGGGGGCTGGGGAGGAGGTGCCAGGGGTTTCCTCGTGGGCTTGTCATATGGGGTTTGGGATGCCTTCCCTGTGGGGAAAGAGGGTGTGGGGAACCTGTCTGTTGTAGAAGTCCCAGGGCAGGCCATAAGGCTGATTTGGTAGGCCCACCACTCCTCATACCGTAGAGCTGCTGCAGGCCATCTCGGTCATCCTGGGACAGGCGGTACTTGTCAGGGTCACCCACTGGGCCCTGGTAGAAGGGCCTCATAATGGAGTTGGGTGCAGAGGAATGGCCTAGGCCCAGGGCATGGCCAAACTCATGGACAGCCACAGCAAACAGGTCAGTACCCTCACCATCTGAACGGGGGTGGGGAGGGAGAGTGGGCTGAAACCGAGACTACCCCCACACCTGGGAAGGAGCAGCCTAGAAAGTCCCTTGAAGCGGGGCCTGCTGGCCAGCAGGAATAGCCAGGAGACCCTCTGGAGGTGGCCCCAGCCTTCTCTGCCCAGACCCCTCTGTGAACCATTTCATCATCCCTGTATCCATTCACCCACTCAGCGGAGCAGAGCTGGCCTCAGGGCTTAAGAGACCCAGTGAGCACACAGAGGAAGGCAGGACCTTACTCGGATGGAGCCCTTTCCCAGTCAGTATGGGTTGCCTTGGTGCACAGATGGAGGGCAAGAACATGCAGTTCTCAAGAGGAAGCCCCAGCCCCTGTCCCAGTCTGTGGTCAGATCCCCTCCTTTAGTGCCTCTTTCTGAGGGATCAGTCTTCTTGGTCCTAGCTCCCAAGACCTCCCCCATCCCCATTCCTATGGCCCATCCCCTCTTTCCCTTCCTCCTCCACCCCTCCCCCATCTCTCCTACCAGGATCCCCGCCCTTCTCTACTGCAGCCTTCCTCCTCTCCCTGGGATCATGGCGCTCCCTCTTGTAAGACATTCTCAGACCACAGGCAGCTGGCCGGCGCCAGCCTCTTCCCTCCACAGTGGTCTCTTCCCTCGGGATCCAGCCCAAGCACCAGGACTGAGCCTCTTCACACTCCAGCCTTGGCCAAACCCCAGTTCCTCATCAATCCATGAGCAGCCTTTGAAAGGCAGGAAAAGACTAAGACACAGTCTGGCAACCCCATGGGGAGGCACAGATTTCCCCCTAGATGTCAATCTGCCTCATGGAAATTTTTTTTTTCTGAGACAGAATCTCAAGCTGTCACCCAACTCAAACTCTTGGGCTTAAGCGATTCTCTTGTCTCAGCCTCCAGAATAGCTGGGACTACAGGTGCCCACAACGCCTGGCTATTTTTTTTGTTGTTGCAGTTGTCATTGTTGTAGCTGGCACAGGCCGGGTTTGAACCTGCCACCTTCAATGTATGTGGCTGGTGCCCTGCCGACTGAGCTATGGGCGCTGCCTCATGGAAATCTCTAGCTAGAGTTAGTAATGGCGGGAGTAGGTTTATAGGAACTGACCTGGCGAATTGAAAAGCACATTTTACTGAGCCCCTAAAGGCCACTAGATGAAAGCCTAAGAATGAACTTTCAGGCAAGTCCTAAAAAGAGTAGCAAGCAGTTGGCTTCATTTACTTCTCACCAAAATTCTATTTCCTATACCCATTTTGCAGAGAAGGAAACTGAGGCACAGAGAGGTCAAAGTAGTCAGCCAATAAAGTACCCTGGTTATGTCATCCTGCCTTTTTCAGAAATGACTCATATGGTTTTGGTTAAACTGCATATATACTGACAAATTTCCATGTCAACTGTAGGTTTTCTTGTTGCTGAGTCCTCTTTTTCTGAGAAAATGGAGGAAGTTTGTTGTTTAAATCAAGGCAATCTCTTTCATCTCTCACCTCCCTTCCCTGCCTTGCTTCTCCTTGGTTGCACTGGGCTTCCGGGCCATGCACCCCTTCCTGCACCCTTCTCACGCCAAGCAGCTGGAGGAAATTACACAACCACAATCATCATGCAGGCTCAGCCCCAGGAGATTCCAGGAAGGCAGTCTGCAGAGCCCCTGGCTTGTCCTCATACACGTGCCCTGGCTCGGCAGGTGGCCCTTGTGCTCTCCCCTTAGGGTCCATTCCAGGCTGCATCCCCTCAAGCTTCCATCCAGCCCCAGCCCCCAGCTCTCAAGTCACAAATGGTGAGAAATTTGTTTCCTATTTCATCAGAGCAGGACATTGATGTAATGTGTAACTTCCGGGCAGACAGCTTTATCTCCCCTGTGCTCATCTCCTGTCTCCCACCCTGCCTTGGGTAAGAACCTAGCCTCAATTACCTCCTCCAGAACAAGGACACTGTCCCATGCATCCATCCAAGCATTCCTGCATGCGTCTGTATACCCACTAATCAATCCATCCATGCCCCACTCCTTTCTTGCTATTGGCTCACACACGTTCAGACTCCTCCCACAGCATATTGCTCTGGAGTATTCCTGCCTAGCCAGGTTGTTAGGTCGTTAGGTCAGTGGTCTAAACTCAGTCTCTACTTCCTCCACTCCTCTCACATCTAACCTCACTGCAATCTGAATTTATCCCCTACCCAATGAGCCTGCAAGCACTAAGAAATCACATTGTCCTTGGATGAGCAAACACAGGCCATGTAGCTCCCTGGCCTTGTTTGCTGCCCTGGTCACTGCTGAATACCTTTCTTCTCTCTTGTTCTTATCACCTTTCCTTGTTCTTTCTCCACCTCCACTGATTTCTTCTTCTCTCCTGCTGCCTACCCCTTAGCCATGGCTCCCTTGTCCTCCCATCTCCATGGCTCTGAACCTGATCTTCTATACTTTCCTCCCAGGAACCTTCCCAACTCCCATGGCATGCTGACTCTCAAATTTGCCATATGGCTCAGCTCTGACAGCAGCTGGCAACACACAGAACACAGCTCTGAGCCAGGCTCCGTGCTGAGAGCTGTAGGTGCATCACTCATTTAATCCACAAACCCATACTACCAGCAGGTACTATTTCTCCCCACTTCTCAGAAGAGGAAAACTGAGTACAATGAGGTTAAGTAACTTGTACATTATAAGTGGAGGCACCTTGAGTTGAGTTCAGCTTCAAAGCCCAAGTTCTTAATGCTGCAGCACTTGGCCTCTCCATCCTGTGCTTTCCCAACCCCTCAAGAGTCTGGGCACCTTCCCCAGCTGCCCCCTCCTCCCCTTCACTCAAAACCCCCCAGCAGACACAACTAAGGCAGTCACTATGGGGCTACAAAGAGCTGGGCCTGCCCCAGGTGGGACCAACAGAGGTGCAATTCCTCCTACAGAGCTCCTGTGGGATCAGGCTCCTTTCCCACTGAGACCACATCCTTGCTCAGCTTCTAGTCTCTTCCTGCTTCCCTTTCCCCTGAGCATATACCCCAAGAAATCACTTGCACAAGAATTTCCATCTGGAACTCCACATCTGGGGAACCTGACCTAGGACTGCAGAGTTCAAGTTCCAGAGCAGCAGCCTCAACTGCCTACACCCCACCTTCATGCCAAAACCATCCAAACCTTTAGTCACCTCTGCCTGCTGCCAGCCTACTTCCACACGCTTCCCACCTGCATCCTCCAGGGCCTGAGTTTGACCTTGGATGTCATCCTGCATCTTTATCTCCCTTTTCCCCAGGATCCAGCCAGATCCAAATCACTGCCCTTCCTAACGACCTTCCCTCCTATCTGTCCACTGCCCCTTTCCCAGGATCAACCACCACCATCTCCTACCTGCACCCTGCAAGAACCTCTCATCTCCTCACCTCTACCCTGCGCCCTCCCACTACAGCCAGTGATATTTCCAGAATGTAAAACCCTTCTATGACTCCCTACTGCCTTCAGAATCCTATGGTCCCAACTAGACACTTTGTGATAATGGGACATTCTGAAATCTCCCTACTGACATCAGGCAAGCTGGTTTCCCTCTGTCACCCAGGCTAGAGTGCAGGGGTGCCATCACAGCTCACTGCCACCTCAGACGCCCAGGCTCACGCGATCCTCCTACCTCATTCTCCTGAGTAGCTGGGAAGACAGGCACACACCACCAAACCTGGCTATTTTTCTTTTTCTTTTTTCTTTTTGGAGACAGTCTCACTTTGTCGCCCTTGTAGAGTGCTGTGGCATCATAGCTCACAGCCACCTCCAACTCTTGGACTTAAGCAATTCTCTTGCCTTAGCCTGCAAGTAGCTGGGACTACAAGCACCTGCCACAATGTGCAGCTATTTTTTTTTTTTTAAGAGATGAGATTTCACTCTGGCTCAGGTTGGTCTCGAACCTGTGAGCTCCACCTGCCTCAGCCTCCCAAGTACTGGGATTACAGGTGTGAGCCACCTTGCCCAGCCTTTTTTGTTTGTTTGCTTGTTTGTTTGTTTGAGACAGAGTCTCACTCCGTAGCCCTAGGCAGAGTGACATGGCATCATAGTTCACTGCAACCTGAAACTCCTGGGTTCAAACAATCCTCTTGCCTCAGCCTACCAAGTAGCTCATACTGCAAGTGCTGCCACAATGCCTGGTTAATTTTTTTATTTTTTTGTACAGATGAAGTCTCACTCTTACTCAGGCTGGCCTTGAACTCCTGGCTTCAAGCAATCCTCTGACCTTGGCCTCCCAAAGAAATGGAATTACAGGCATGAGCCACTGTACATGGACTGATGCTATATTTTTGCCTTTCAACCTTGGATGTCCCTGGCTATTTCTCCCCCCTTGGGTCTTCTTACCTCTGACTATCTCAGGCTCAGGCAGCTCACTGGTTATACTCTTACCATAGATCCTGCTCCCCATGTGCCCCAGGAAAGCAGGATCTTGCCTGTCTGGACTTGTGCAGCCAGTATTTATGTGTATAGACACATATACATATTGAGTGAATGGATTACCCTTCCAGGAAGCATCCCCTAGCCCAAGAGTTTTGGTCAACTTCTCACCTGAGCACCCATAGGCTAGAGGACTTCCTCTATTGAGATTCTGTGTAGTTGTGTCACACTACGTGTATAGTAATTGCTGATCACTCTTCTGACTCAGCTGCTGAACAGTCCTCTTTTTTTCTCTGTAACTCTTCAGCCCCCGCTCAGAACTGGGAATCTGATAGGCCTCTGTGATAGCTAATTTTATGTGTCAATTTGGCCTGGCTATGGTCCCCAGCTGTTTGGTCAAACACCAGTCTAGGCTTGCTGTGAAGGTATTGTGTATGTGATCAACATCTAGGATCAGGACTCGGCGCCTATAGCTCAGCCGGCTAAGTCGCCAGCCACGTACACCTAAGGTGGTGGGTTTGAATCCCCAGCCCGGACCCGCCAAACAACAATGACGGCTGCAACCAAAAAATAGCCGGGCGTTGTGGCGGGCGCCTGTGGTCCCAGTTACTTGGGAGGCCGAGGCAGGAGACTCACTTGAGCCCAGGAATCGGAGGTTGCTGTGAGCTGTAATGCCACCACACTCTACCCAGGGGGAAAGCTTTTGGCTGTGTCTCAAAAAAAAAAAAAAAACAAACAAAAAACATCTAGGATCAGTTGACCTAAGTAAAGCAGATCACCCTCCATGATGTAGGGGCCCGCATGCAGTCAGTTCAAGGCTGTAAGAGCAAAAACTGAGGTTTCTCAGAAAGGAAGGAATTTGGTTTCAAGATTGTAACAAATCAGTGTGAGGCTGGATGAGGTGACTCATGCCTATAATCCTAGCACTCTGGGAGGCCAAGGCAGATGGGTTTTGCTTGAGCTCATGAGTTTGAGACCAGCCTGAGCAAGAGCGAGACACTGTCTCTAACAAATAGCTGGGTGTTGTGGTGGGCACCTATAGTCCCAGCTACTCAGGAGGATCGTTTGAGCCCAAGAGTTTGAGGTTGCTGTTAGCTATGATGCCATTGCACTCGAGCCTGGGGGACAAAGTGAGACTCTCAAAAAAAAGAAAGAACGAAGTCATTGTGGTGGGTCCCTACAGTCCAGCTACTGGGGAGGCTGAGGCAAGAGGATTACTGGAACCCAGAAGTCTGAGGTTGCTGTAAGCTATGACACCACAGCACTCTACCCAGGGGAACAGAGTGAGACTCTGTCTTTAAAAAAGGACTGTACTGCTGGGAGCCTATAGCTCAACCGGCTAAGGCACCAGCCACGTAAACCTAAGGTGGGGGGTTCGAATCCCCAGCCTGGGCCCGCCAAACAACGATGGCTGCAACCAAAAAATGGCTGGGCGTTGTGGCGGGCGCCTGTGGTCCCAGCTACTTGGGAGGCGGAGGCAAGAGACTCGCTTGAGCCCAGGAGTTGGAGGTTGCTGTGAGCTGTAATGCCAAGGCACTCTACCCAGGGGGACAGCTTGAGGCTCTGTCTCAAAAAATAAAATAAAATAAAATAAAATAAAAAATAAAAGTTCAGTCCTTCCCTTTTGTTTTTGAAACCAGCTCTTGTTCGCTTAGCCTGTTCCTACCTGAACTTATCTGCTCATAAATTCAGACAAGATAACTGGCCCATCAGACGTTAAGAGAGACATAAGGCGGCCTATGCATGGGAGAAACGCACTTAGTTATCCATTTCTCCACCTAGCTGTCCATCTGCCCCCACTTCCAGGAATGATTTCTGTTGAGGACAGCAGTTATCTTCATTCGCCATCCCCCAGTCTGCCGTGGCTCAGCCATCTCTCAATTCCTAATAGGCAATTTGAAACACAAACCGACTCAGGCCCGGTTGTCGCAGCCTGGGTTTCTTTCACGTGCCCCGGAGCCGGGGCTGTCCCGTCTGCAGCCTGAGCTGCACACAGTAAGAACAGAATCTCAAAACCACAGCTTTCTGGAAACTTTCGATTTATTAACCTAAAATTTAAACAACAACAAAAGAAAGGTTCAACTGGTGATATCAGAACCTACTCTCTCCCACATGCCTGAAAGAAAAAAAAAAAAAAAGACCTAAGGAAAAAAAGGTGAGGCTGAAATATTCAAATGTGGGATTTACATGATAATGGGAGAATAGAGTACATTTTTCACCGTTCCTCCTTCAAATGATTATAGAGCAGTATAATCGTTGGCACAGCAAAAGCAAATCATATTTCGATTAAACCCAGAAGTTCAAAAGATTGATGGAAATCTTCTGCTCATTTCCCAAACAAAGGCATCAAAGGACAGCATAATACAGCCTAGATATCTGGTCTCTTTTCCGACCCAAATAATTTAGCTCTGCATTTCACGTCAAAGGCCTCTCTGCGGAGACGATCCGTGAAGTGGATTAGAATATGTCACAGTTGTTCAGAAGATATTTCTGTTTAGGAAAAGTGATGCCTCCCTGCTCCGGAGACCCCTTTCCTATGTTCCCAAAGGCTCTCTACACCTGTCTCTTGTCTACCGTGCACACTGCAAGAGGGCCTGTCTGACACTATCATCAGAATCTGCATTTCTTAAGGGCAGGGACCATGGCTGATTTCATTACGGTGCTCTTGGCAGCGAGCATCATGCCTAGCACAGAACAGCTACTCAGTAAATATTAAACATTGAGGGCTTTTTAATGATGCCACTTCTGAGCATCCCAGACTCTCTCCTGCCAGCTGGGACAGCAGTAGGTGGAGGCCTGGAATGCCACTGCCAGAGCCCTTCTCAGGGAATGGGGGATGCCTTCCCCGGCGCTCGAGATTCTGAACATCAGGGGAAAGTCAGGATAACGCCTATGGGCTAATCATCTTAAAGGTCTGACATTGTAGGTTGACTCTTCATCACTTTCTCTTAAATCCTTGACCTCTATATAAAAAACATGCAGAAGAAAACTCTGTACTTGGCAGATTAGAATCTTAAATTCACACGCAGGCTCACACACAAACACCCCACTTCTCAAAGGCTTCCTCTCATACTTTCAAACATCCAGACTCTTATTGGTGACTGATAAGGCCTCGGTGAGCAGAGCCTTAGGGACCAGCGCTCTGAACTCATCTCCCTCCCGGCTCCTCCCATTCCATCTCCTTCCGTACCATCCGTCCAGCCTTCTTTCTACTCTTGCACCGCACCAAGCATAATCCCAGCCCTGGGGCCTTGACAAGGTGATGCTTCTTCCTCCTAGCATGCTCTTCCACTAGAACTTTGCATGGCTCACTCCTTCCCCAGATTGCTGTTGAGAATAGAGTACATTTTTCACCATTCCTCCTTTGATCATAGAGCAATATAATCCATACTGCTTCCCAATCTTCCCAAATCACCCCATCTTGTCCTCACTCTTTTGTTCTGAATCCACATATTTACCCTCTGTTCTCTCTGACCCTGAACACTATCTGCAGTGACTTTATCGATCTATCTATTTATTTACTTATTTTCCTGATTCCCAGTTTGCTGTCTGTGTTTCCTACCAAAAAGAAAACTCAGTAGGGGCCACATCTCCATCCCAGCACTCAGACATACTCCGCAGACACCTGCTGCCTGAGAGAGTCGCTCAACAAACCTAATCTTACAGAGTGAGTGACCTGCTTGCTCAAAGCCACAGGACTCGCTCTCCCCTGCTCTGTCTTTCACACCCGGTGTAGGCAGACAAGAGTTTCAAATCACCTCCTCTGTAGTCCATGAGAACGGAAAGCCCCTTTTGAATACTGTGTTAGATTACTGGGACTGTATAACAAAGTAGCACAATGTGGTGGCGTAAAACAACAGATATGTGTTCTCTCCCAGTTCTGGACTGGGGAAGTCTGAGATCAAAGTCTCAACAAGGCTGTGCTCCCTCTGAAGGCTCTAGGGGAGAATCCCTTCTGGCGTCTCTAGCCTCTGGTGGTTACAAGCGATTGTCGGTGTTTCTTGGTGTGTAAGCATTGCTCTAGTGTCTCCTGTGTCTTCACACAACCTTCTCCACTTGTGTGTCCATGTTTTCTCTTCCTCTCTTTTGTAAGGACACCTGTCATTGGATCTAGGGCCTCCCCTCATTCTGCATGACCTCATCTTAGCTGGATTACACCTGCAGAGACTCTATTTCCAACTAAGATCATACGTACAGGTACAGATGTTAGGACTTCAGCATATCTTTTGGACAAGACAATTCAGCCTACACCAAGTGCTGACTTGGCCAGTCTTGTGAGTACATGAGATACACTTGCAGTTGCCACGTACATTCCTTCTGGCTTGACCTTCAACCTTGCCTTCACAGTGTCTCCTGGGACATAGACAAAGGAGCCTCCCTGACATGTTTTATCAAGAAACTTGTCAGCCTCAAACACATGAAAGTTTGGAAGGAAGTGCCGTAGAGAGGCCCTTTAAAATGTTTATTATGTGCTGGGAAAGGAACTAAACAGGATCTGTAGTAAGTACTTACATGATAAGATATTGCAGACATTAGCAAGGAGAGAGAAATCCAGTAGCATTCTTAAGAAAGCTAAGATTTGAGAAAAGAGATGGGCCAAAGTTTTGACCAGAAAAGCCCGCAAATTTAGACAAATTTCTGGAGCAGAAATGTGAGGAATGACCTCAGAAGCCCGGACAACAAGTGGCTATCCTCTACACACACATACACAAACTAAAATTGCATCTGAGCAATGCCAAAACTACCAGACAATAGTGTAAAAATTCAGTAAACAGATCCTTGTTCTATACAATACCAAATGTCCAACTGTCATTTTTTATTTGCTGCAGAACTAACAATTTGACCTAGTGTCATGCAGGGTGGAATGAGAAGTTGGGACTGAACCTATGACCTTTTTGTTATTCCACAGGGTGACCAGGCCCATGTCCTCCAGTGCAACCAGAATGAAATTCTACCTTGACCAGGGTAAGGTCCATAGAAGGCTCACTGTTTCCCTTTCCTGACATGACTGTCATAGGAGGGTCACAGGAACAACAATAAGAGCGCTCCATTACTAGAATTGTGGATTTGCTGAAAAATCAAATTCAGCAGAGAGTATTAAGTTAGTGATTACTAAATGTGAGCCAAATCTATTCCTAATCAAATTAATAGTTTGATTCAGAGCTCACGAGACATCCAGGGTATCTAGCGCCAAGAATCATGTCACTGGAAGACCTCAGAAAAAGAGAAATGCATTTTATTTGGCTCAAGAGTGCACTCTCCAAAAATAAAATACTTCCATGCTGGGTAACACATGCCTAATTTTTGAAAATATACAAGCAGTGACTGTATATTTTTACAGATACTGTAAAATGAATTCTTCCAAAACTGCAGGAGATAATCTCATATGCTCTTTCCAACTCGAAAAATGATATAACTCTAAAGATCTCTTTCGGTCCCAGAAGATTTTAGATACCCACATATATCAAGATCATTGAAAGAGAGATGAGAGAATAACTTTATAAATGGCATGCAAAGGACTTAATCATGGGCACCATGCACAAAATCAACAGCTGATACTCCAAAGCAAATGCCTCAGGCAATAAAGAGCAGTGGTCTTCACCTTCAGAGGCTGATCTGTCCCAAGAGGGCCAGGGTCATGGAGAAATTTCAGAGGGTGGCTATAGGACCCAGTGTCAGGAAAATCATGTCATCCTCCCTAAAAGTGCCAGAAGCAGCTAGTCTTTCTTTAAGAGTCTATAGTTTATACCACAGGCTCTAAAATTGGAGAAGGTGCCTGGGTGAGGTGGGGAGAGAACGTTAGAAACAATCTAGGAGTCTTTTCATATTACATCTGCCTGTCCTTGGAGCCTGAGATCTTTTAGTAAGGGTTGGGAAGTTGAGGGAAAAGGATGACGAGAAATGATCAGTCAGGAGAATTTGACAAGGCTTCTCAGGCGATTCTAAAAGTCTTAGAATCACTTTCCATAAAATAGAACCAAAAGAATTTTCATTCTTTTCCATCTCCTGCTGCAAATAATTTTTCCTCCGAAGTGGGTTTCATATGGCCTGACTTTTCTTGCGGACAGTAGGCTGGTGATGGAAACTGCCTTAATGACTTGCTCAGTAAAACTGTCTTCTCCAAGTAAAAAAAAAAAAAAAAAACATTTTTTTGTCCTTACATTTGGAAAACCTATTAATTTGTGGTGATAACAATCTTTTACATCTTGAGGGTCTGGAGAAAAAAACGCAAAATTAGATGATGTCCAAAAAAAAATGCGGTAAATTACCTTCTGTGTTACTGCACAAGTCATGAATTTACCCAACCAGACCTCCCATGCTCAGGGACTTTCCTCAACCCCCTTGACTTTTTAAGATTATGAAACATGCTCTGGGTAGAGATCCCCTAAGTATCCACACCCTCCCACTCCAAGGAAGAGACAGAACATCTGCTTTTCACCTCTGGGAAAGTGTATTTAATAACTGGATGCTTTTCTTTTTCAAAATGGTGCTAGCTGGTTGTGGATTCTCCTCTTTTCTTTTCTTCTTTAGCCTCCAGGGCACAAACAAAATAAAACCATCCCTTAGATGTTTCAATCAGATAATAGCATCTGCATCAACAAAAATAACAGTTAATAGCATAAAATTGTGTCTTCTATACTGACTGAGAAACAAGAGTCGGCGTCAAGCATTGGTTTTCTTTTTCAGCATCTGCGAAGTGAATTTATTTCCAGAGACTTCTAAGAAGCAAGGGTACGCTGAAAAGGAGATGGCTAGGGAGCAAAAGAAGACTCTATAATCTTACAGACTTCAGGAGCTTTCAATGATCAGCTATAGTTTCTCAGTCCTAGCAGAATCTATTGGAAAATTGTGTGTGTGTCTGTGTGCCTATGTATAAGAGAGAGACAGATAGACAGACAGAGACACAGAGGTCAGCTATTGCTTCTCAGTCCTGGCAGAATGGATGGAAAACCATGTATGTGCATGTACGTTGTGTGTGTGTGTGACAGAGAGAGACAGAGAGAGAGAAAGAGAACAAGACACACTAGGGGAAGACAGAGGAAACAAACTGAGCATGTGCCTTACTGAGAAAACATAATGCCTTCCACGTCTTGGCATGAAAGACGATAAAATGAGAAACAGAGACTTCACTGCAGTCAATCCTTACCCCAAAAATGCCACAAAAGTTTAAGCAAGCATGGGCCTAGCGTCCTTTGCATTTGACCACCAACCAAAGGCTTATATTACCAGTCTTTGTAAGACCTGATTTTTTGGGGGGAGGGGAAATTTTGTCATTTTTCTCATGTCTTATTTGTTTTAAATCCCAGTTTTCTAAAAACAAGCACACAGCAACTAGCCAGAAAGAAAATTTGCTTTTGTTTCCAAGCAGGAGAGGAAATAAATGATAACACTCTCCAGTTTCAACTCAATTTAAATGTGATGACTATGTGGGGAACTGTTTCTAAGCCAGACAGAGTCCCTGTCCTCCCGGGGTAGATACGTCCTGGGGAGACCTGCAATTAAAGATATTCACACATAGTCCAGTTCTAAAGGGACCTTACTTAACTCAGACTTGAAAGGAGGGGTAGATCATGGAAGGGTCTCAGAGAACTGATGTCTATGCAAGATTCCCGAACCCAGCTGTGTTGCAGAATTTCCAGGGAAGGCTTTGAAACTACGCTTTCCAGGATCTATCTCTGGATTTTCGCAATCAGAATCTCTAAAAGAGAATAGCACATTTGTAAGTTTCCCCAGGTGAAACTGACGTGGTGGTCTGATTCCAGCTTTAGGAAGAGAAGAAACATCAGGGGTGTGTAGGAGGCTGGAGGTGAGCAAGGGCAGGTTGGAGGAAGAACTGGAAGGGAGTCGGGTGGGACTAGCCCTGAGGGAGCAAAGCTGGCTGGAAACCTGGAGGGGAAAAGCAGCCCGCCATGGGAGGCCTTGAGCATAATGATAAAGACTTTGGCCTTCATCCCAAGGACAACTCTACTGGGGGAATGGGAGGTGTCAACAGGAAGAAAGACCAGGATGGTGAGGATGGTGGGAATAAAGACAAGAGAATAGAGGGCAGCCACCCCAGCAGCAAGGCCCTCCTGCAGGGATTTTAAACAGCCAAGAATCAGTCCTTCTGCCCTTGTTCCATTATTTACCACCGCACCCTCTTCCCTTTTATCTCCATCATTTCCCATGGGGAAAGCAGACAGAGAGGTGGAAACGCCCATGTTGGCTATGACCAGCTGGTCTACCTCTGCTCCTTCACTTGCATAAATAGGATTGTACGAAACTTCATTCAAGCAGAAAGAGATGCAGCCCCAAGCCCTTTCCCCCATATGTGGGTCACTATGAAAGTTTTGAGACAGACTGTGTGATGGTCCATGATTTCACTTCCAAGAAAGACAGTGGACAGAGTCCTTTCTAATTCTCCTGCGCGTGTTTCAACTTGCTCTGCTTATCAGCGCTGCCGGGAGGGCTTAGCTTGTTTCCATCTGTGTAATTTTATGCTTCTTAATTTTTGTGCTTCTCACAACTCTTATAATGACCTACGGACCTCTCTCCTGCTGCCTTTTGTGCCTCCTTTCTCCACCTAAGACTACTTTTCTGCTTGTTTTAACTGATCTCACTCGGTCAACAATATCCTGGTTTGTTTGAGCCCTCACCCTCTGACGATGGGACTAGACTCCTACCCTTTAGGTATATCACAAGGTGGTATGCACACTGCCCTCTCTGATATCTGACCATGTCTTCACATTGCAAATCTCCCCCCCGGCTTCATGAGCTACTCATAATGTCATAGACTAAGAACCGGCAGGGACTGGATGCAACGGTTAAAGAACGCTATGTCTCAGAGGAAATGCAATCTTCTGTTTTCAAGTTCCAGCCAGCCTCACTTCTCCTTCTCAGTTGCCCTGCCTCTTGCTCAACTAGCGAAATCGAAAATTAGGAAGAGATGCCAGGGGGAAGATTTAATAAAAACATTTAGTGGTAAGGTCAAGCGAGATCTATCACTTGATAGATCTTCAAAAACCACAAATTTCTCCCCAACCTTCTGTTTAAGTGAATACACTTATACTAATAAGCAGTGAGGTTTCCCTAAGCAGAGGAAGTAGATAAGTGAGATAAAACCAACCCCGTGACAACACGGAGTTATTCTCTGGACCAGTAACCACATGCAAAATAAACTGTGCTCAGAGACAACTCAAAGGCATCCCTGTTGTTCAACAGGTTTGCAAACAGGACTGGCATGGAGAGGATCACCCAGTCTGGAGAATGTCAAGGTAAATGGAATTGGCTAACAGATCATGCAGTCTCCAGGCAGCCACTGGGAGCTCTGCTTCTGGTGTCCACAGAGACAAGAAGGGGAGTAATCAAAGAATAACTGAGCCAGAACTTGGTTTCTTCGTTAGGTCTTACCCAAAGAAATGATTTGAGCTCCAAGTCAAAGGATGGGGGAGTCCAGGAGTCTCAGTTCTCCAAACTCAGAAGTATCGTTTCTGAAAGCTAGGCCACTATTTGGGAAAGAATCCTCATAGGCTAAAAAACATCTAATAAAGGTTATTACTGAGCTCTGAAAATCAATTTTGATCAAAGAAAACTTGCAAACAAACAAATGATACTATGGCATATATAGGAGTGTCCTTGCATTGAGTTCTTGTTTTAGAAAAAAAAAAGGAATCCTTAAATATGAATTGGGTTATTACTAGTCTAGTGCTGTCATTTAATTTATTGAATGGAGCCAAGATCCAGATCAAAGGTAAGACGATTTAAAAAGAAAACCAAAAGCCAAGCTCATAACTGATCTCTCCTAAAACAGAGAAAACATAACACAATGGAAGTGTCACTGTTTTGAACTATTCTTCCCAAGAGAAGGAAAGAAAAATGGAGTAATAAACAGCAGCAGAGAAATGCAGGGGAGAGAGGAAACCAGAATATTCTGTTATCCATGGGCAGGTAGCTTGTCTGTGTCTCTCACTTCAACTGAACCCAAATTCTGAATGTATAAGTGAGATAGAATAATAACTCTTTTTCCTTGGGTTGTTTGATATAGTCTAAAACTTGTGAATATGGATTCTGAAACATCTGTCTTCCACATCATCCGTGTATGGCTTGCCTTAGACTAAAATCTTGGGTGGAACTAATAGCTCCCGTCATGCAAGTCGATGCCTCCGGGGGAAGGAGGTGAGAACACAGAAATATTAATACAGCCATCAGAGAAACTACTGGAAGCCAGCAGCTGCCACCGCTTAGTCTCATTGACTTACAAGGACTGGGTAGTTTTAAAAGTGAATTATGAACGTGGTTGAGGGCTCGTTGGAGGAAAATGTTGGCAGGTATCAAAACCAGACTGTTTGCGGCCACTTCTGAGATTTCAGTTGACATGGATTTGTGGTTGAGAAGCCAGAAAAACTCCTCTGGAACTAGGGTTCAACCCTTCCTCATCTGATGCCAGAACCAAACCAGGCATGAAAGCCAGTTTTTATAGAGTCAAAGTCGCTGACAGTATATAAAGTTTTATAATCTGATTTCTACAACATGATTCCGGCAGTTTAAAATTTCCTTCATGTTAGGAAGGCAGAAAGGAGGACACCAAATGCAGGGGGCAAGGCTAGACCTGCTCAGGGCCCAGTGGTTAAAAAATTTATACCGAATAGTTACTTGGGCTTTAAGCTTAAAAATCCAATATTGGAGTCAGAGTCGGTCCTGGAGAGATAACCCAGGGCACTGCAACATCAAGACAATAACCTTCTTTTTTTTTTCTTCCAACTCTAAAAGCATAGTAAGTAAATTAGGTCAAAACCCAAAGTTGCAACTTCATTAATGATCATCCCAAAATAATATGTATGTTTATAAAACAAAACAAAACAAGACTAGGCTTTATTTCTGAATCTCCGTTTAAGATACACTTGGATTTTATACCACATTTCACATTTATTTTATTCCTAATAATTCAAAATCATCCAGAAAGGAATGGGATGATTTCTAGGGCAATTTCACAGTCACATTATCTTTCTAGGTTCACCCGGCCGTGTGGATGTTGAAATCACAGTGCTTGGCAGGTCATGTCGAGTCTCCAGATGGGTGGTTCAGGGACATGGAACCAGCCACACTTTATATTGAGTCCTGAGACCTGATGAAGAGCCCAAACTCTAATACTCCCTGGCCCAGTGATATGTGGGCCAATTGGCAGGGATGCACAATTTTGATTTGCCTTATATCTGTCCTCTTTAAAACCTATCTCCATCAGTTCTGTTCTTCAGTTTTTTAACTTTTGCCATTAAACCTTTTATTGTAGCTCCTGGAATCATACTTTTCTGCAACATTGATATACTAACCCATACCATTTCAAGCTGCCTAACCACTGCATAAAATTTCACCTGTGAAGTAGAATACTGTAGTCATTAACAGCCTAGCCTCTGGAGTCAATGGGTGGGAAATAAATCTAAGAACAGAGTTCCCACCTATGACACCTGCTAGCTGTGTGATCTTGAGCAAGTTTCTTAATTTCTTGATATTGGAGGGTTTTTTAAGGTTCTACCTTATAGCTCTGTTTTCTTTCTCCTCTGTTTTTTCTTTGCATGCTTTTTAATCTTATTAACTTGACATAACAATTGTCATAATATTTCTATCTTTTCATTGACATAATTATCATAATATTTACATATCTTAGCTTTTTGATTGACACAATATTTATATATTTACGTCCCATTATTAGGGATGTTTTGAGACATGTAATATATAGTGATCCGATCAGGATAATTAGCATAACTCTCATCTCAAATACGTATCATTTCTTTAATGAGGACACGAAGATACAAATCTCATTCAATAATGATGTGAGAATTAAAAAGCAATAATTCATGTAAAGTTATTTTTTAAAGTACCCAATGCACAGTCCAGGGCTAGATGGTCTGTTTTTATCCAATCAATATTTGTACATAATTTAAAAAGTAAAAAAGTACTGGGTGTGAGGAAAGGGGCTATGGGCTTCTAACTATTTTATAATCGGAAT
Source organism: Galago senegalensis (assembly GCA_963575145.1). Lineage (NCBI taxonomy): Eukaryota > Metazoa > Chordata > Mammalia > Primates > Galagidae > Galago > Galago senegalensis. The sequence goes on along the minus strand of CAUYTI010066710.1, from coordinate 22,706 downwards.
TCTCAACCTTCTAAAGCAGCTTTTCTGCTGATTCTTGGGTCTATCTCAGGCCCAGAATCTGCAACCTAATAAAAGGATTGTTCATAGATTTCAGATAAGTCTGTTTCTAGTTTCCCTCTGCCCTCCATCTGATGGAACTTCATTGATGCTTTTAACCCGCTGTGTATCCTCTCTCAAATCTCTTTGCCCTTCAGTCTTCAATATTCTAAATGGACTTAACATCAACTTTGAAACATCTGGGAGTAAGCAAGGGCCACCTGTGTGTTCAATCCCCCTCAGCGTTTAACAACATTAAATGGTTGAATATTGTAATTGCTAAACACAGTAACAGTATTACCTGACATTACTATTATAATAACCACTGCCAGGTCCTCTGGTCACTATGAATTTCAAGATGTCAAAGGAGTGTTGGTGAAAAGTCAGAACACAGAGTGACTTGGAGATCTCAACCTGGCTCTGAACAGTTCCAGCAGTGGAAAATTCTTTCTCCTCTCTCTCAACTAAATCGCACCCCTTTAGATGATTTCCTGAAACTTTCTGGGTTCCTCTCCACCATTAACTTTTTAATAGGCCCCCTGGCAATGACTTGACCTGATGGTCACCCTTTGGTTCCCTGGAAGCCCATCTTTCATGAACCCATTTTAGCATCTCCAAAACTGCCTTCCTTTCTTACTGTTGCCAAATGCCCCGATTGGCTTTCTGCTTGTCAGGTCACCAGCGGGTCTCAATAATTCAGCTGCTAATTTGGCTCACGGATCACTGACCCAGGGAGGCATAATTGAGCTTCGAATTAAGTCCTTTAATTGTGGCATGTGGTCCTGGCGGACCTCCGAGAAAAGACTTTTGTGTGGAGGTGAAATAACAAGGAATAAACAATTGCCTCCCAGAACATTTCCAACAATTCCTATAAACATGCAGTGAAGGAAAAATTAGTCTATCAAAGCCAGAGGGATAGGAATTCAGCATTTTCCATGAGCTGGAGTTGTGGAAAGAGTTCAGCAGCAAGGCTGAGTAGAAACCAGGAGAGACCTGACATCTGTCCCAGATTGTGCAAACACAGAGAAATAAGGGTGACCTTTCTCCCCTACTTAACTTGGAGTTTCTCCATGGGAAGAGCCGAGATGCTTTGTTTGCCTGGAATATAAATTATTGGCAATCCCCTGGCCCCACCATAGATCTTTAGATCCAAGGACTCAAATTTCTGCAGCAAGCTTGAATTTCTATTCCAGTTTCTTTCCACCTTTCTATGTCTGGTGTGATCCTCATGCAGAGAGAACTGGGATTCTGGTTGCAAATGAGATCTCTGCTCTTCTGAAAGTTTCCCTTTGGGATTTTCCAGAACCTCTATGTAAGTATGTTCTCCAGAGATGTGAGTCCCTAGAAAGACAGCCATGCAACTAAGACCTCTGGTTGTAGGCAGGAGACTCTAGCTGTCTTGAGACAGAGTAGGGAACAAACCTAAGGAAATGCTATAAAGACACAAGTCACAACAACAGAGGTGAAGGTCCTTGAAGAGACGCCCAGAAGGACTACTGTTTGGCAACTTCATTTCTGCCAAAAGATAATCCCTGCAAGACCAAGCTGGGAAGAACGCACAGGGAATCCCGCAAAGTGTTGAGTACGGTTAAAAAATAGAATAATTTAGGTGACCAGATTGTAGTTGGCTGAAAATCCCTGCCTTGTAATTGTTTGATACAGAAGAAATACTGGCAAAATCTCAAGTTAGAAATCCCTGGTTGATTTCACTCTCCATTCCCGCCATCCCTCAGCAAACCTCCCAGTAAGCCGAGGAGACTTGCCAGTGGCACAAAATACTTGGGTTTAATAGATGATTGTTTATCTTGGCTGCTGCAATTGTACATGACATCCCCTATCCTCTCATGGGTTGAACGAAACTAAATTCATGGAGGAGATAAGAAAACTTGCCTTGTTGAATAAAATAAAGAAAATGCCGTTTGATTTATCAGATACTTCATAGAATGAAGACATACATCTTCTTTAAATATCCAGCCACCATCTGTCGCTTTCCCCGTGCTCATCTCCCCCAAACCAGATATTAGCAAGACAGAACACTGGGAATTTATATCAGCCTCAAACCATTCAAGAGATGAGTTTTTTCTTTTTTCCCTTTTTTTAAGAGAGGGTCTTACCTTGTCTGCCGCCCAGGCTGGACTGTAGGGGGGCATCCTCACAGCTTACTGCAGCTCAATCTCCTGGGCTCAAGTGATCCTCCTGCCTCAGCTTCCCGAGTAGCTGGGACTATAGAGCCACCACAGTGGGTTAATTTGACACCATCCTTTTGTCCAGTTGCAACACCAACTTGATTATCATTTCCACCATCAATACCCACTTGTAAATAAACTAATAAAAATAACAGAATGTCTTAAAAGTGACTTTTAAATAATTCTTATCCATTTTCTTTTTCTGGTACACAGGATTTAATTTTTCCATGGCCATTTCTGCAGGAAAATTAAAGTGGCTACAGAAAAGAAAATATAAGAAGTTTATTAAATCATGGGAAACCATTGCCAATGGAACAAAAAAAAAGTGACAATGGGAGGGCGTATTTAACTAGTACTAATTAAAACTACCAACATGGTGTTAGGTTCTCTTCTCATAAATAGGGATTTTAAAATAATATTTTTAAAGCTTGCGCCACACCAGCAAAGATACAGCTGCTGTGATGTTTTTCTTGGCAAGCTGACGCCTGATGGATCCTTTGTGGGTACTAAATAAATCTGAACTTCGAAAGCTCAGGAAGTCTAGAACCAGACCGCTGGATGGTTCTCAGGAGAGTTCAAATATTTGAGAGAAAAGATAATGTATGAAACCCATTTCTTGTTTGGATGCAAGGAAAGACGGACTCATACCCAGGTGTGAAAACATGGTGGAGCTTCTACTAATGCAGTGTTGGGTACGGCTGCTCTCATGGGAAGCTAAGGAATGAAATGAAGCTTCTCAAGACAGAAACTCTTGGCAGAAAAACTTAGTTCCCCAGATTGGACCAAGGAGACGTGTCCACCTCTCCTTTGTTGACCTGGTTTCCTTGGGGCTTTCAATTAGGACCACATTCCTTTTCTGCCTTTGCTGTTTGCAAGTTTAGTTCGGGTCAATAAGCACCTGAAGCTTTTTGGACAGCAAATAATAAGCTTAATCAGCCTCCTGATGAGTGAAAATGTTCTCTGAGTCTTGCAGCACTTGAGCCTGTGGCATTTTCCTATTCAAGATAAGCCCAGATAATATCTGGGATCAAATGGAGTTGATGAGATTTGAAGTGCCTAAATGCTTGCTCCTTGTTTTTTGTTTTTTTTTTCTCTTTTAAAGAGAACTTAGCCCTATTTCACTCAAAAGAAAGGAGACAGTGAAGTATATGGTTTTTCTCACCCAGAATCTTCCATCTTTGCAAAAGTTTTCTTTAGAGCCCCAGTGTAAAAGTGGCAAGGAATTTCTGCAGCAAGATTGGTTGCAAAAAAAAAAGAAACATAACTATAGTCCAGGATGATGGAGAGATATGGAATGGGAGGGAGGGGGGAGGTTGACAGAGGGAGGGTAAAAGGCGGGATCACACCTATGGGACATATGACAAGGGCACAAGTCAAATCTGTGAAATGTAAAACACAGATGTTTTGGCACAGTACTCGAGTAAATGAGGTGAAAACTATGTTGATTGGCTTCATGTAACCACATTAGATTGTATCAAATAAAAAATCAGCACATTGTACCCCACATATGCATGAATGTATTCATGATCTACGTGTATTTAACTTAATAAAAAAAGAAAGACAGAAAGAAAGAAAAAGGAACGGTGCTATGGCTCAAAGGAGTAGGGCGCCAGCCCCATATGCCAGAGGTGGTGGGTTCAAACCCAGCCCTGGCCAAAAAAAATTGCAAAAAAATAAAGAAAGAAAGAAAAGATTGGTTACATGTGGGATGAGAAGAGACCAAGAAAGAGAATGTGTCCAACCTGGCAAACAGCTGAAAAACACAATGGCTGTGTCTGCAGAAGTTACAAAGTCTGTTGAACTGGAGGAGGACAGGTAGAAAGTAAAATATTAGTTTTTTGGAAATCAATAATCCATAAGCAATTCACTGTGGCTTTTTCAGTAGCACATGGATGTCTTTCTATGGCAAATTAACTTAGTTCGAGTTACTATTCATAAATAAAAAGAATACGTTTAACTATTTAACTGTTTTCTCTTGACCTATTGTCAGTCGGATTAAATGTATATTTCTATCCCTAAATTATTTATTAGGTATGAATTTTACAAACATTACGTTTTTTAGTGGTAGCAGTGGAACTGGAGAGCATTATGCCTCTTCCCAGCTGCACAACACGGACCACCAATAGTGTGGTGGAACTTATGTCCCCCCCACCCAAGGCCACAGCCTTTCCAGGCTGGAGATGTCAACCCACACATCTCCCTGTGCTTGTGGAAAGGTTTGGAGATCCATAGAGTCAGGATTTCTTCTGATAGCTTTATGGAATGGATCAGAGAGGATAACCTCAAAAAACTTTGTATGTGGAATTTTCACCAATCCAGTAAGAATTCAGGACTCTTAAAGCCCCACACTGGTGGCTCAGTGCCCATAGCTCAGCGGTTATGGCACCAGCCACCTGCACCAGGGCTGGCAGGTTTGAACCCGGCCCAGGCCTGCTAAACAACGATGACAACTACAACAACAACAAAAAATAACTGGGCATTGTAGGGGTTCCTGTATTCCCAGCTACTTGGTAGGCTGAGGCAAGAGAATCGCTTAAGCCCAAGAGTTTGAACTGTGATGCCACAGCACTCTACTAAGGGTGACATAGTGAGACTCTGTCTCAAAAAAAAGAAAGAAAGAAAAAAGAAAAGAAAAGAAAAAGAAACCAGCTCTCTTCTGAAGGTATTATTCAGTGCACTGAAGTCATAATCATTTGGGATGTATCTACCTTGCTACTCATTATTTTACAGAGTGTCCCAAAGATCACCCATAAAAGTCACCGTGCACAGGGAAAATGAGAAATTGGGACTAAATGTACCTTTATTTATAAAATATTCATTACAAAATTTTACAAAGAAGTGGCCAAGACACAGAGAATATTTTGTAAGATTTTGCGATGAATGTTTTGTAAATAAAGGTGCATTTAGCTACAATTTCCCATTTCCTCCTATGTGTGGCAACTTTTAGGGGTGACCTTCGAGACAGACACCCTGTATAATAGAAGGGCACTCAGAAGTTAAATATATTTTTCATTTAAATGACTGAGAACTTCCTTTATCCCTAGACAGGGTCTTTAAGACCCTACCTAGATGGAATAAAAAAGGAATATCTGAGTCATACCATGAAGAGGGGGAACTTGTATCAGTAAACTTGGTGACAAAGCTCACCTGCCTAAGAGAAGTCCTCTCTGGGACACCTGAGTCACATGGTCCTGGCCCAGCCATGCTTTTTAACTTTTACTTAAAGACTTGAAATAATGACTTCCCTTCCAATTAGACTCTTTGGTCTTTCTGTCCCCCACCCCCTTGTGAGGTCTGCTCTGCACATGGCCAAGGCCACTCAGCAGCAAGTCAGAGAATGGTCACCTCATCACTGCCTCCTACTGGTGATGAAAGTGCATTGCCTCCATGTAGCAGATTGACCATCATGACAAAGTGAACATCATCTCTGCAACTCAACGGGAGAAACCAAGGAAGGCACATATTCTCTCTAACTTCAACTGCCAGTGGGCCTTGCAGGTAAGTAGGAAGTGAGTCTGGGTTCAGGGCAAAGCTGGAGAGGGCTCCTTTGAGATACACCTCCGTGTCATTAGGGTCTTAACCACATATTAATGTTTTGATTCAAATAAATTCAAAATACTTAACATCATGTGTTATAGGAACCTAAAGGGAGAAGATAATTTCTGATTAGAAAGTTTGGAAGGACGTTAGGAAGAAGGCAGCCCTTGCATGAGACTGTGAAGACAAAGTGGAATGCAGACCTGCTATGCAGAGGGGCAGGAAAGAGGGAGTGTATACAACAGAAGGAAAAGTATCAGCAAAGGTGGGACAGGAATGGGCATTGATGTTAGTGGGAGAGACAGAGAAGCTGGAATCACAGGGGGATCCTACCTTGGTGGACTCTGATTTCTACATCAAGGGATGTAGACTATTCTGCGGGCTGGGAGGAGCAGGAGAGTATCAGAGTCAGGTAAGTTTTCTTAGAAAGATGAGTCTGACCATGCTAGTGGATTGGACTAGAGGTAGGAAGGACAGAAGCAGACAGCAGTTTAGAGGTTGTTCCAGTGATCTTCAGGAGAAATGAAGATCTGAGTCCCAAGTGGCAGTGAAGTGACTGGAAGTCAGAGACAGATGGGAGAAACAGAAGACAGGAAAGATGGAATCTTTGGCTGTGAGGTGGGCTTAGTGGGCTTGCAAGGTAAGGGAGGAGGGCACTACAAAGCCTTTGGGTGGTTCAAAGCCAAAGTGCCCAAGACCACCATGTTACCAAGGAAAGACAAAGGGAACCTGTCCCAGATATGTGTCCAAGTCCAGCCTTGGAGAGAGAAGATTACAGGATGGAAAAGGCTAAGAGCCAGAAATGCAGACTAGTGGTGGGGAAGGGTCTGCACTAGGGAGGTCACTGTTTTAGTTCATTGTGTGCTGCCATAACGGAATACCTGACAGTGGGTCATTTATAAAGAACAGAGATTTATTTCTTATGGTTCTGGAGATCAGGAAGCCCAGGAGTGCAGGATCGACATCTTGCAAGAAACTTCTCACCTCATCTTCCCATTGTAGAAAGTAGAAGGTCAGAAGAACACACGAGTGAGAGGGAAGAGGGTGGACTCATCCTTTCTCAGGAACCCATCCTGGTAATAACTAAGCCACTCCCATGATAATGGCATTAATCCATTCAGGAGGGATCATGTGGGTGAATCTCTCATGTCTAAGTTTCTACCTTTCAACACTCTTGCATTAGGGTGTAAACTTCCAAAGACCTGCTTTTGGGGACATATTCAAGTCGGAGTAGACACCAAAGCAATTAGACAGTACTGGTTACTTCATTTTTTTTTTTTTTTTTTTTTTTTGCAGTTTTTGGCTGGGGCTAGGTTTGAACCCTCTACCTCCAGCATATGGAGCCAGTGCCCTACTCCTTTGAGCCACAGGCACCTCCCCACTTAATACTTTTTATGTAAGTATAAATACTCCTCAACTACAACAGGATCATGTCCCTGAAAACCTAAGCTGAAAATATCCAAAGTTGAAGATGCATTCAATACCCCAGTGAACCCATCATAAAGTCTAAAAATTTCATCAACTGGGCCATGATAAGTGCAAAGATCCTCAAACCTTAAGATGAGATTACATCCCAATAAGTCCATCATAAAGTCAAAAAAAATCATAAATGAAACCGTTGTAAGTCAGGGACCCTCTGTGTTAATTAAATGAACAAGAGCAGAAAGAGGAGAAAAGTATAAACATATATTCATTAGCCCCACTTAAAACAAAGACTGAACGCAATGGAATTCTGATACTAATAAAGGCTGGAAAGCATAAAGGTGTCCAAGAAGCAGGTGCTCTACAAAGCTTGGTAAAATTGAAACCATTCCTGCCTTCTAGAATTGACTCAATAAAATAGGCGTAGCATGATGTAATTGTGTCATAGAACACAACTTGCATTCATGAAGTGTAACCACCACTCACAAAATCCAAGAATATTTTTTAAAGGACCAAGTGTACTGCTTTACTCAATAAATTATGTAATCAAAATGGACCTATGGCGTTCTCCCAAGGTCGTGGAATTTCTGAATACAAGAACGCAGGCATCAGGCTGCCGCAGTGGCTCGTTACACGGGACGTCCAGCATTTTAATCTCTCATTGAGTATACGCTTCCATTCATCAACTCTTGCAGATAGTTTTGTTCTGTTCTGTTTCCTTTTTCTTTCTGAAATCAGCAGCATGTCCTAGCTGCGAAGTTATAGGTAATAGTCATTTCTCCAAGCACTTCATTTTTCCCCCTCTCTTTCATTTCTTGAGAGTGTGGGTGCTAGGGGAAGATAAGTATGAATACTTGTCTAAGAAACTGTCAGGGGCAGAAAAGAAATAGGGAACTATAATAAAATCTGAAAGAGCTTGAGAATGGTTGTAGAACTCTTTCATTATACCCGCGTATACGGTATTCTATGATGGTATTCGTATTATGGATTTTTTTAACGTGGTCAGTAAAACTTGCTGCACTGCACCAATAAAGAGTCTTATTAAGATGTCAACTCTTAAATTTAAGTCTTCTTTTCGTGAATGGTCAGTTCTCTCTAAACCTCCACCGGGGATATATCATCCCAAATGATTTTCACTAAAGTTCCCTGGCCTGCAAAGCTAAGCAGGGTTGATAATTTGAAGAATCAGTATCGTAGCCTTCCATGTTTGAAGACACCAGCATTACCACCAGGGGAACAGTGGGGGACGGGGAAAGTGAGGAGGAGCTGAACTGGGCAATTGGATAAGAGAGTTGTCTAGAAACCCTACACGTGCAGCATTTAACTTTTAACTACACATAAGTAAATAAATGATTTAAAAAAGGTCTTTCCAACTCTGACAGTAGAGTCTAGAAATTTCCAAGTTATTCCTCACCCTTTTTTTTTTTTTCAAGCCAGCTGCCAAGGATAAGGTAAAAATGAGTTCCAGCTAATGGAATTCATAAATCATTTGTACGCACCCGGGCACCTTTCAACTTTAGCATTCTTTTGTGTGGTCCTCACATGAGTTGGCAGGTCAGGCATTTAAAACACCTCTCGGCCCCTGTCCGTGTCTCACTGCTGCAAACTCCCTGAAGAAAGGCAGAGGTGAGAGGGATAACAACACTCCTCCCAGGCCTACCTGTGACTTCCCCCTGGGCAGAGAGGAGCAGAGGCAGGGACTGGTCCTACTATGAGAAAGGAGCCAGCAAAGGTAGAAAAACATAGCTCAGCTCCCCTTCCTTTTAGCCCTCAAATATTCATGGCGCTGGCCTTGTGAGGGATTCACAAATAAATAACACCCAACTCCTGCCCTCAAAATAATTTATCAAAGGAGGAACTATGAAATTCCCCATTGTTGCTACTGTTGGAGGCAGCTGGGCCTTTGACACTGGCCCTCCTTGGGCTATTTTGCAAGCCTTTTTAACATGTCCTCTTTCAGCCTGGGGGAAGTGACAAGGCAAAACTATGAATTATTTAATTTGTCACAACCCACTCCAGTGCCATCTATCTACTCCTCTCTCTTTGCCACTGTGCTAATTCCTATTATTCTTCACTGACCCATTTCAGAAACATCACCACCCAGCTCCACCTCCCACACTCTGTGCAGAAAGAGTCTGAAGTTAGTCGTTGAACAAGAATCAGGGTGTATTTTCATGGAATAAGAGTCAGTGTGTATTTTCTCCTGGGATCAGGACACCGCAAAAGACACTCTCGACAGCATGGTTTTTTTGCATGACTTACAGAAAGCCAAGTCCTCCCTTACTTGAGTGTCAACATCGCCCCAACCTGACCAAGAATGTAAGTACTAGTGATAGACCCCTGTGCTTAAGACTTGGTTGCAGTTCAAGTCATTTCAAGCATTGTGAGCTCAGTGGGGCAGTGATTTAGGAGGAGAAGGCCCTTCCTGAGATCTCTCTAAAATCACAGCATTACATGACCACATGCCATTGCTCCATCTCTGAACCTGCACTGTCCAATGTGGTAACCAGTAGCCACACATGGCTGTTGATGTTAATTTAAATTCATTAAAATGAAATGAGATGTGAAATTCAGAGTCTCAGTCAATCTAACCATATTTCAAGAGCTCACTAGTCAAATGCAAATAGTGGTCACCATATTGAATAAGCACCAAACAGAGATTTCTACCTTTGCAGAAATGTTCTGGGGGGATCATGCTGCTCTGAACCAACATTCAAACCATAGATGAGGATCACTTTCAGATGGGAAGTTCACACAACAGCAGTTTACCTGTTTACCTAACAGATTCAGCCATGATTTTTAAAAAGGGGAATTTAAGCTATAATTACACAAAACTACTAATTCTGCTACACAAAATAGGACCAGAAACAATATTTTTCTTTAGATACCAAAGAAAGGCACCTAGCAAAGACTTTGTAAAGACAGTAAGGACTGAACTGAAATGAGTTAAGGAAAAAAATTAGTTTATCTTTTTTTTTTAGCATTCTTTTTTTATTATTAAATCATAGCAGTGTACAATAATACTATCATGGGGTACAGTGTACTGTTTCTATATACAATTTGAAATTCTTTCAGCCAACTGTTTCTTCATGTCTTTTTCTTAGTTATTGTGTTAAAACATTTATATTTTACATTTAGAGAAACACACGTGTACCCTTATAGGATGAACCATAGGCATGATCCCACCAATCACCCGCCCTCCACCCACTTTTTCCCCTCTCCTCCCCTCCCTCTCCCCTCTCCCCATCTTCCTGGTCTAACATTGGGTTATAGCTTTCCTATGAAAGCTATAAATTAATTTCATAGTAGAGTTGAGGACATTGGATACTTTTTCTTCCATTCTTGAGATACTTTGCTAAAAAGAATATTTTCTAGCTCCATCCATGTAAACATAAAGGAGGTAAAGTCTCCATCTTTCTTAATGGCTGCATAATATTCCATGGTGCACATATACCACAATTTATTGATCAATTCGTGGATTGATGGGCTCTTGGGCTTCTTTTAAGTAGGCTTAGTCTTTAGAGATCTATGTAAAGAGACACTTCATAATTACAATTCTCACATAATCCTCTAAAATTCACATAAATATTTTGTTTAGTTTATATATTTATTGATTTGTACTTCAGATTGATATGAGTATAAATGTTTAGGTACATTGTTTTCGGTTCTAAGGTAAAGTTCAAGTTGTAGTTGAGCCTTTCATTCAGGGGCCGTGCTGAACACCCTCACATTGTGCATGTTAGGTGAGATCCCACCACTCACCCTCCCTTTTCCCCTCTCTCTTCCCCCTTTTCTCCTCTCCCCCTCACTAGACTATACTTGTGTTTTTCTTTTATGTGGGCTTGTAGTTGTTTATCTATTGGTTTCATATTACTGTGGAACTTTGAAGTATCAGAAGTTAATTCAAAGTACATTGAATTATTTTTTCCCATTCTTGTGATACCTTACTAAGAAGAATGTGTTGCAAATTCATTCCAGTAAACATAAAAGATGTAAAGTTTCCATCTTTTCCTATGGCTGAATAGTACTCCACTGTATACATATACCACGGTTTGTTAACCCATTCATGGGCTGATGGACACTTAGGTTGATTCCACAGCTTGGCAATTGTGAATTGAGCTGCGATAAACATTCTAATGCAAATGTCCTTGGGGAAAAATGATTTTTTTTCTTCTGGGTAGATACCTAGTAATGGGATTGTGGGACCAAATGGAAAGTCCCCTTCTCCATACTTCTTTTCATAGAGGCTGTATTAGTTTGCGATCCCACCAGCAGTGCAAAACTATTCCTTTCTCTCCACATCCCCTCCTGCATCTGCAGATTTGGGATTTTGAAATTCACATAGATATTTTAATGTTCATTTTTCCCCTTTACCATTGAATAGAAGCAGGCATTGGAAGCCTGCAGTGTTATAATTTGGTGTATCACACGAAAGGTCAAGGTGGTCTCTAGCTTATCAGAACTGCGGCTAACTACAGAAAACAAGGGCAAAGAGACTGACACTGTATACAAAGAGGGGTCCTGTAGCAGCTACTCACAAAGCCCCTCCTGGAACTCAGGCAGTTGGGAAAACTGCCCTTTGCTTTGTAACAAGCCCCGGCTGCTGCTCTTTCTCGATGGCCCCAGAAGTATTTGTTTTTTGGACCCAGAACTCTCTTGGTCCCTTGTTCCCAGTGTTGCCACTGTATGGGCCTTTTCTGGGGCATTTCAGTGGCTTTACCAACATGGGACAGCATATCAGGGAAGGTGATACAGTAGGACAGAGCTGTGAATGGCAAGCCAGTGAGATTTTGAGAATGGCCAGCTTGGTGGCTGAGCTTCATGGAAGAAATGTACTACCATCCCTGAGACTCCCCCCACCGCCCAATCCCATCTGAATCTTTATTTCAAACACATCACTTAATAGAACACAGAATGGCATTAAAAGGAAGCAACCCTTGACTTCTGCAGCTCTTCCCTGCCTCTTCTACCTGCACACAGTCCATTCTCCCCCTGATTTCAGAAAGCTAATTCCCCTTCACCAGCATGGTTTACTCAGAGGGCAATTTACCACTAATAAACTCATAGAATCAGCTTCTTTTTGAGTATGAGCTAAGATGTAACCCAAAGATGTTTGTAATGTCCAGATTTATGCTTTCTCTACTGGTAGCCTATAATGAGACCCAAACAGCCACCATTCAACATTGTATCAGGCTGGATGTGGTGGCTCATGCCTGTAATCCCAACATGTTGGGAGATCAAGGCAGGAGATCATTTGAGGCCAGGAGTTTGAGACCAACTTGGGCGACATAGCAAGACCCCATCTCTACAAAAAATTAAAAAAATGATCTGGCACATGTCTGTAGTCTCATCTGCTCAAGAGGCTTAGGTAGGAGGACTGCTTAAGCCAAGGAATTGGAGGCTGCAGTGAGCTATGGTCTTGCCACTGCACTCCAGCCTGAGTAACAAAGCAAGACCCCATCCCAATTAAAAAACAAGTGTGTCAATCAGTCAACACATATTTACTAGAGTCCACTATGGATCTAAGCTTCTTGGCTTCCTGGACCTAATAGATGTGAGCATTCTTTGCTGCTAAAATGCAAATATCTGAGACTGGAGAATGACCTAGCATTACCAGGTGTTAGCCATTGATGACTAACTAAAGCATGTGAATAGTAGGGGAAGGTGTGGGTGGGACTGCAGGAACAGTGGAGGCCATCCTTAGGGGAACAGCAATAGTGTCAGAGGCAGAGAGGGGAGGAAGAAGGGCTGAGAAACAGCCTTAGCACAGCCACAGAAAAGCACAAGGCATGAGCCTCCACTTCACTATCAAGAAGCTTCTGGGAATTAATCAGAACACTTTTTCCTTCCTTTGTCTACTCCGTTTTGTTCCTTGTTTCCCCAAATACTTAAGACCATTTTGTATGAGAAGATAACACAGCAGGATCTACTCATGCTCTGAAATTCACATAAGAATACACAACCCTAACACAACAAACCTTTCTCTTTATCATATCTCTTCTTGAATGTAAGTAGTATATCATCTGTGACAACAGAGTTCTCACTGTTCATGTGCTCTCGGGATGAGGTGTCAAGGGCAAACCTGACCAGCTGGGAGTTAACCGGCAGCAAGCACTTTCTTGTCTTCCAGACTAGGGACGTCATCTTAGAAGAGAATAACAGGGCTGAGCTTGTTTCAAAGCTTGCAAGGAAAAGTAGATAGGCTCAGCTACTGAGCTGCTCTGCAAGCCCACCAAGATGACAGTTTTAATTGCACTCAGTGGATAAGCTAATTATGGTCAGAGATAGTAACTTTTTTTTTTCCGGGAAATACAGCACACAGGTGACATCCTTATGCAATTTGAGAGCTTCTTCAAAGGTTTGGAAAGATATTTAAGCCAAAAGGTTCAAGATAAAGGGGAGACGGGTGGAAGAGTAGCTGTGTGGATCTGTGAAGGTTGAGTGGTGAGCAGGAAGTGGAGTTCAAAAGAGGTAGAATAATAGCTCACAAAAGGCAGCAATAAGTGGGGAAGAGCAATTAATTGGATCAGTCTGTGAAGGCTCAAAACAGTCTGATAAAAAAAGACTACGTAATATCCTGATTCCTGACTCAGGGTCCCAAATTGTCCATATGACTAATAATTAAAGCCAGCTCTTGGGAAATACATTCTTTAATTCGTACATTCAAAAGGGGGGAATGCAGTTAGCTCTTTGACCTAACTCCAAATTTTCATTTGGGAGGTAAATTACTTCATATCCTCCAAAAAAGATGTTTGGAAACATTCTACATACAAGATCTGATAGTTAAGTCCTTGAACTCATCCTAGAAAAAGTGTTACTTACCTCACCACTGACTATCATAATGATCACCTTCGAAGTACTCCCCTTAGCCATCCGGTGAATATGACAAAGGTGGCACTTTTTCTAGGATGAGTTCACGGACTTAATTGTCAGACTTCATACTTTGACAACTCTGATGGGCATTCCAGAAAAAGAGTTCCAAAACTGCTTTGAAGGGTAGCTATGCACTGGCATTGGTGCATAGCTTCCCAAAGGGAGTACTTTGAAGGTAACTGTAGCGATATTCAGCAATGAGTGATATTCAACCATCAATTCAACCATGATATTTCTAGGATAGGTTCATGAACTTAATTGTCCAACCTCGTATAACCAGGACGAGTTTGAAGAACCAGGAAGCAAACTTCCCTTCCAAATGTTTAGCCACACCCTGCTCAGTCCTCGAAGTTTGTGGCTGAAGACCCAACTGCTAGCTTCAGCATGTTCTTCAGGGATCTTACCAAAGGAAGACATTGTCAGTCTTTCTGATCCTTTCTCCATTTTGTTACCCACATTTGATACTTGCAGGAACATGTATACGTGCACAAAATCCCACCAGGAATTTTGGCAGAAGTAGAACAAGTAGTGACACTACAGTGAGCCAAGGTGAAAAATCCCAGTTGTTTAGGATCTCAGAATAGAAAACAGAGACAGTACTACCCTCACCAGCTCTCACCTGGTGAGACAACCACAGTAACAATGACCCTGGTGTACTGACCTGGATGGAGGTGGAACGCATTCTTCCCAGTAAAGTATCACAAGAATGGAGAAGCAAGAATCCAGCGTACTCAATTCTAATATGAAGCCAGTAGATGATCTAATACATACCCACATGAGAGAAAAACTCAACTCAATACAAGGTGGGGGGGAGGGAACAAGGGAGCAGGGAGCGGGGAGGAGGGGGGATAGGGAGTTATGGTGTATGGCACACTTCATGGGGACAGGACACAATTATAAGAGGGACTTTACCTAACAAATGCAAACAGTGTAACCTAGTTTTTTGTACCCTCAATGAACTTGAGGCAATAATTTAAAAAAAAAAAGATGACCCTGGCCTCTGTCAAAATAGTGACTAGCACAACCACACTGAATGTTGAAGATTATCTGATGTTTGTTTGTTCGTTTGTTTGTTTTTTCCGTGTGGGTTTTAAACTGGATAATAGACCCATCAATAGCTAAAGTGGTTGTCTTCCTCAGCTACAGGCACAATTTTTAGGTGACCAAACAAAATATATCTCTCTGGGAATCATTGAGTTTTTTTCAATTAAAAATATTGTATAATAAACATTATGGTGCAAATGTCTTTGTGATAAAATGGCTTTTATTCTTCTGGGTAGATATCTCGTAATGGGGTATTGGAATCAAATGGAAGATTGACTTTCAGTTCTTTGAGAATTCTCCATACTTCTTTCCATAAAGGATGTATTAGTTTATAGTCCCACAGCAGAATAGAAGTGTTCCCTTCTCTCCACATCCATGCCAGCATCTGCAGGTTTGGGACTTCGTGATGTGGGCTAATCTCATTGGAGTTAGGTGATGTCTCAGAGTGGTTTTGATTTACATTTCTCTGATGATTAGGAGGGATGAACATTTTTTTCCATGTGTTTGTTGGCCATCCATCTGTCCTCTTTCAGAGAAGTTTCTGTTCAAGGCTCTTGCCCACTTATAAATGTTTGCTCTTTTCCTATTGATAAAATAAAAAAAAACATATTGTGTATATCCCTACAATTTCCCTTCCCCAAACCACCAAATCGAGTTCAACTCCAATCAAAACCAACATCTTTGATAATCTCAACTTTCCTTCCAGAATGATTCTCAGTCCTCTTAACAGCTGTTCAAAAGGTGACTTCTTCAAGGTTGGGGCCTAAGAACACAGTGAATGAGAAAAAGCCAATGAAGTTCATGGTGTGAGCAGTGGGGAAATGAAAAGGAAAAGCAGGTTGTTTTGTTTTTTGGTTTTGAAATGGGATTTTACCCTCTACTTTCAGCAATAGTCAATGATTCTTCTCCCCCCTCAATAGAAAGAAAGGAAGCATAAAATGACCCCAGTCTTGGGAAGAAATGATGGAGGATGCATTGAACCACTGGGGGCAGAGGGGGTTCCATGGGTGAAAATAGACCAGCTGGGAGGAGACAGTGGAATGGCATCTTCAAGGACAATTTGCAAGAGAAGGTTCCACCCTGAGCACAGCTGACAGACAGCAAGACACTTGGCAGACAGAGGCCAACACCAAAGACCTGAAGAGCCCAGGGAACAGAAGACTTCTCATTGGGTGCTTAATATCCACTGGCCTTACCTGCCATCATGCATGGGGACAGGGGTCCAGACATCCTGATTCCGTAGATCTGAGGTAGGGTCAGTAAATGCATCCCTTTAACAAAGTCCCAGGTAGCATCAATGATACTGGTACTATAGACACACATTTGTTTAAGAGAGCTTGGTTAATTCAAGAGATAGGAATTTCGACTCGGAGCCTATAGCTCAACCGGCTAAGGCGGGTTCGAATCCCCAGCCCGGACCCGCCAAACAACAATGACGGCTGCAACCAAAAAATAGCTGGGCGTTGTGGCGTGCACCTGTGGTCCCAGCTACTTGGGAGGCGGAGGCAAGAGACTCGCTTGAGCCCAGGTGTTGGAGGTTGCTGTGAGCTGTAATGCCAGGGCACTCCACCCAGGGGGACAGCTTGAGGCTCTGTCCCAAAAAAAAAAAAAAGATGGGTAGTTATGAGGATTATTTGGGGGATTTGTGGCGATGCTTTATTAAACACACCCCTTCTTCAGCAGAGACCCCTGCTGGTGACCAGCTGGCCAAGTTTCCGGGATTGAGTTGTGCTTCCCTGGACAGTCCGTATATCCGAGCTGTGTTTAATCCCGGCTGACACATTTTATTAGATTTGTTCATGCAGTATGGCTGGATTAGCAAGTTCTCAGGCAGCACTTGTACAACCACCCAAAATTTTCAACTGTGATTTCACAGGGAATATTAAAACTTTCTCTTTAAAACAAAGTCAGTAAACAGATGGTAAGTTCTAACATAAGGATAGTGTTTCTACAGAGAACTAAGCCTGTATGGTCAGATCAGTAGTTTGTGTATTCCCCCACAGACTCCTATATTTGCTGAAGCTGCTGGCTGGTACTCAGGTCGAGGCCAGGTTCTCTGCCAAGTATCTGTATAAAGGAATGTCTTTTGTCCATAGAAGACATACATTTTTGATAGCAGACGAGCAGGTAACAAAGTTAACGTTTAGGAAATTAGAAGATGCTCAGAGCTGTCTTATTTCCATGTCAAGAACTATGGTGTCTGGATTAAAACAAAACTGGTATCTAAAGGAAATGATTTCTTGTGCAGAGATCACTCAGTGACTCTAGCACCTATGATGCACCAGACTATGTTCTATACCTTATTGCAATATTGAATGAAGAGCAGGACCAAATTTGATATCTACTGTCCTCACAAATTCTAGTTCCTTTTTCTACTGTATTTATTTGAAGCTTTTTGAAAGCCTTGGGGGTAAGTAAATATTTATGAATACAAAACTCAACTGATGTAAGGGAAAACCAGTCTTCCCAGTAAGAGTAATTTCAAAGAAATGTGAGCTTATTTCTGACGTGCACAGTAACTCAAATGCTGCCGAACTCCCATCGAGTCC
This sequence comes from Galago senegalensis, assembly GCA_963575145.1. Taxonomy (NCBI): domain Eukaryota; kingdom Metazoa; phylum Chordata; class Mammalia; order Primates; family Galagidae; genus Galago; species Galago senegalensis. The sequence goes on along the minus strand of CAUYTI010066710.1, from coordinate 5,059 downwards.
TCAAGCTTTCTGTGATGGAGTTGGTGGTTCTACCACGTGACCCAATATGTGACTGTCTGATACGGATCAGAAAATGCTATAAAATGGAGACATGTGAATGAAACAACAAAGTGGCGCCTGTTTTCCAAAGCTGTTTAGAAGTCAGGGGGCAAAAAAAATCAAAAGTACAGAATTATAATGTCACAAATGCTATAAAAAAGGTGTTACAGAACATTCTGTGAGACTAAAAGGAATATCGTCTTGAGTTTAGGAAAGACTCAAGACTCTTGAGATAAGCAAATGCTAACACAATTACAGGCAGTAAATTGAGCAGAAAGAAACTGGCTTCTGTTTAGTGCATCTAACGTGGTCTAGACCACGTTAGATGCACTAGAACAAGGCAGTGACAGTGGGGAGAGCCCTGAATGGGCTGCGTGAATAGGACGCAGAGGTGAGACACCCAGGTGACACCCAGGAGCAAGAGCCAGTCCTGTTTAAGAAATACAAAAACATGGTCCTCAGTAACCAGATGTTCATTCAAAAATAGACTCAACCCTGGGAAAAGGGAGACCACAAACTAACAGTAACTTCCAGCTGTCCAAGCAGGATGAGAAATAGCAATTAAATCACTAGAAATTCCATTTCTTGCATACTCAAAGTGCAAAGTATTATATTTGTATGTTCCAAAGCTAAGGATACTTAGTCATGATACCAGTAAACATTTTGATTCAACGTGCCATTTAAATGTTTTGTAAATGTTAGTCCACCAGTAGAATGGAGAAAACAATTTTATATTTATGTTGTGAAAGTAAAACATCTTTAAGCTATAATCATGGTGGAAGGTTTGATTATTTTAGGGGTTGGCAAACATTATTCTATAAAGAGTTAAATAGTAAGAGTGTTAGACTTTACTGAGCTACACAAGGAGAGGTCGCATTTTTCCCCTATACAACCTTAAAAAATTATTTTTTAAAAATTAGCTGGATTTATTCTGTTGGCCGTACAATGCCAATCCCTGAATTATCCCACTAATCCCATTGTTTAAGTAGTTTGATGGAACTAAGAAAAGATGGCTGAAATAAATGTAAAATTAGGAGGAGACTATTAATGAAAAAGAAGTTTTCTCAAATGCTAAGCATATCGTTTCATAGTTTTTAAAGACTAACCATGTATTCTGAGTTTAGAGGTGCTATGAACTTGTAAAAGAATTCAAACAATTCAGCAGCTGCGACTGACCAAGAGTCTGAACAGGATTCCCGGTGATCTCCCAATGTATTTGACCAGGGATCCATTTGTCCACCTGTCTCAGGTAGAGCCTGACTGGAGAAGTGATGGGTGAGATAATCTATCTCTGAGTCATCTTCCACCTCTAATTCATGTTTATGTTCTATTTCTTTTGTTTGGTTGAGTTTTCCGTTGTTCTGTTTTTTGTTAAGGAGAATTGTATAAGCAGGACCCCAGGTTTCACATGGTGAGCACTGGTGATTTTTCTTTCTTTGCCAGTTTCCTCGTCTATAAAACTGGGACAATAAAAGCAGCCCCTTCATGGGATTAGGGGGAGTAAATGAGTATAAAAGTGCTCAGTTTAGTACCTGTTAGGTGGCAAGGTCTAAATATTTATTAGCTATTATTGTTGGCATTTCTAAGATAACTTTATTTCATAATGTTCTTTCATCATCAGGGCTCCAAACACTTTGTATTAAAAAAAAAAAAAAACACCGTATACCTTAACCTCTAGTTTAAGTACCCAAGGAGTCAAAAAAAAAAAGCATTTAGGTGTATCATGAAAGCTGAGAGTATAAGGAACCCTGGAGAGGAAGTATTTTTGAGACTATTTTAGAAAGCCACTTTTTGTAATGTAAAGCATCACTATTAACATCTTCATTCTTTTCTTGTTGCTTAGAGATTTTATTTCCTTTAAACAATATTTCAATACTCCGAATAATGAAATGCAAGAAGGACACTCCAGTTCTTTCAGGCATAGAAGCAGAGCATTTAATTCTGCAGCTCGGGTGCGCCATGTGCTCCTCCCACCTGCACGCTCTGCTTTCTTGCAGGTCATTGTGAACAGACTAAGGGACAGTCTGTGTTTCCCGGGTGGGGTGGGGGGGTTCTTGTTTAATGCACAGTGAAGTGTTTCTCTCCAATTCCTCCTGGGAACACTGTGAATTCAAAAATTAACATTTCTAAGATGTTTTTTAGGAATGAAAGAAGCTGTACACACATCAACATTGCAGGGTACAAGAACAAAGAAGAAACATTTGAGGCCGCCCTGAGGTAAGGACTTGCAGTTTTGTACATAAAGGTGCGTTTTCCTCTCTCACCTCCAGTAATCCTGCCACCATCAACCGCGCAGTAAAGTAGGAAGACAAGGCATAATCTGCATCAGAATCTAAGCTGGGGCTCCGTGCCTGGAGCTCAGCAGCTGGGGCACTGGCCACATACCCCAGGGCTGGCGGGTTCGAACCCGGCCAGGGCCTGCCAAACAACAATGACAACTATAACAAAAAAATAGCTGGGTGTTGTGGTGGGCACCTATAGTCCCAGATACTTCAGAGCCTGAGGTAAGAGAATCGCTTGAGCCCAAGAGTTTGAGGTTGCTATGAGCTGTGACAACACGGCACTCTGCCTAGGGGGACGTACTAAGACTCTTTCTCAAAAATAAAGGAAGAAAAAAATCTAAGCCGGGTTGCTTAGTGACTGGGTGATATTAGGCAAGTTATTTTACTTCTGTTAACACAAGCCTGTTCTTCATCTATAAACCAGACCTGCATTATCACCCCGTTGAGGATTCACAGCACCCAGACCATGGTAAGCACTCAGCCAGTATCACCAAGACCACTCTTCAAACACAGTCTGAGGAAAGCACAAGGGTTTAAATGTAAAATGAATTTGAATGCTTTTTGGTAGGGAATATATACTCCAGTTGACTACACCCCCTGCCCAGAAGCATCACACATTTGCAAGAAGGCTTTTGAGTTTAGCAGTGGGCCCTACATTCTGTCCCCAGAAATCTAATGGAGAAGCTTCCAAAGGACCAGTTATACCAAAAACACATCTTGAGATCTTATAATACAATCCAAAAACACATACAAACTACAAATTTTCCTCCATTTATTTAATACTGTACATCCTGTGTATTGACTGAACAGGAAAGCTACAAAGACGTATAGAGTGTGTCCCCTGCCCAGAGAGGACCTTTACCATTCAATGATATTCTCTTCCAAAGCTTGGAATTAAAATTACTTAGTGTAAATCTCATAGAAACAGAATAGAAGGGTGATTGTGGGCAGTCAAGGGATGGAGGAAATAGGCAGATGATAAAAGAGTATAGAGTTTTGGTTCGAAGATGAATGAATTCTCAAGACCTACTGACAAAAATAGTTAATTATAATATATTGTATACTTGAAATTTGCTGAGAGAACAGGCTGTACAAGGTCAGATAATTAAGTTCACAATCTCATCCTACAAAAAGTGCTACGTACCTCATTCTGGAATATCACTGTGGTCGCCTTTGACGTGCTCCCCTTGGGGAGCTGTGCACCAACACCAGTGCCTACTCCACCCTTCCAAGCACTTTCTCTAGGGTGAGTTCACAAACTTATTTGTCCTACTTCATATGACAACTCTGATGGCCATTCCAAAAAAAAGGTTACAAAATTGCTTTGAAGGGTGAACCAGGCCCTGGAGTTGATGCATAGCTTCCCAAGGGGAGCACTTTGAAGGTAACCATAGTGATATTCAGCAATGGGGTACGGAGCACTTTTGGTGGCATACGAACACAAACTTAATTGTCAGGCCCTTACAGGCCAATCCCTTGTCCAATCTCCAATTAACAGATACTGCAGAGGTAATCTAGAAGTAGCTATATGAACTTTTCAGGACAGATCTTTGTTTATGTTTATTTACAGCAGCATTCCTATGATAGTAGTTGCCTGAGAGCAGAAATTATTATAAGGAGTTGCAGTAACTTACCAAATAGAAAGTTCTCTTCTGCTCAGAAACATGTGGTGAACTTTCACTGTGTGCCAGATTCTGGGCGATGCTGAGATGACTCAGACAAATAAGAACTGCAAGACAGAATCCTGTCACACCTTCGAGGAAGTCACATTTCATAAGTGGGCTCACTTATGAGTCTAGGAACAGCACCAATTTGATGATTTGAATGACAGAGAATAAAGCCAATAAAATCAGCAGCCTTCATTGCTGAGCCTGTCTACCTTTCCTTGGTGGTTATAGACATCAGCACTGCAAATAATTTATGACCTGTGTTTCAAAGTTCTTTATCCGACTGTAAGCCAGTTGACCTGTGATGGAGTTTCCCAGCGATCGGCAGGTCTCCTGGAACCTGTAGAGTGAGGTAAATATGTATCCTTTTATGTAACCTCAGAGCATACCCTACAAGCTAGTGATCCCTGCTTCTAATTTTTTCTGACCAGCATGCCAACTAAGGATGTTTATTCTATCTCCCTGGTAATCAAGCATGAAAGAAGTCAGGATTTTTACAAATAAAAGCAAGAATCCTTTTAAGTACCAAAAACTTCAGGTAAACACTGTCAAACATAAAGGATTAGGAAATATGAACACCAGGCTTTGAGTTAGGGTGTTCGGATTTTAAAATAAATATTTATGGCAATAAATTGATTCCTTCCTACCAGAGAGAAGCATGTCACTGCCCTAGCTTACCTGCAGAAATTATAACCCAGTGCTCTAAAGCAGGGTTCTTCATTCTTTTTTATCTCATGGTACACTTGAACCTATATTTAAACTTCCATGGCACATTTAAATTATGTTAAGCAAAAAAAAAAAAAAAAAATGTGCTTATTGTGCTTTGAACTTCTTTCTAAAATAATTTAATTAATGATCTTTAGAATTTTCCTGGGACACCTAAGATCCTCTCACAGCACCCCATCTTAGACTTCCATTTTTTTTTTTTTTTTTTGAGACAGAGCCTCAAGCTGTCCCCCTGGGTAGAGTGCCGTGGCATTATAGCTCACAGCAACCTCCAACTCCTGGGCTCAAGCGAGTCTCCTGCCTCCACTTCCCAAGTAGCTGGGACCACAGGCGCCTGCCACAACG
>CAUYTI010066709.1:0-14725 GCA_963575145.1 Galago senegalensis | reverse complement strand
TTAATAATTATTTGCTATTATTAAAGTTTAACATTATAAAATTAACAAAAATAATATAAAACTTGTATCCTGGCAACATAGGCACATGGCAGCCGAAAATCGTCTATTCCCTTCCCGTTCTCCCACCGTTCCCTAGCTTGTGCATTCCTTCCAAAAATCAGGACTTTTTAAAAATGCCGCGGGACGCAGGACAAATTGTTAAAAGTCAGGACTGTCCTGCCAAAAGCGGGACGTCTGGTCATCTTACCCTAGAGGGACTCTGAGGCTTGCTCAAGTTTGAGAATCCCTGCTCTATACACATTACCTTATTTAGTACTCATAACTTCTCTGGAATAAAGAAAGGCTCAAAGTAAACTCATGCCAGTGTCACACCATTAACAAATATTGCGAGGAAGGACTTAACTCACATTTGTCTGGCTCCAAAAGCCTTTTTCATAATATCACGTGGACTCAAGGGAGGATGGAAAGAGATACTTTTATATTATGTAAGAAAAAATAGGGTAGAGATATTTATGTCAAGTAGATAATATGGGCATTGAATATCTATTAATCATTATACTATATACTTGATATATGCTTCTGCCAGTTACATACGGCTTTGATACACAATATTTTATTGTTTTAAAGTCATTGAAATGCAATACTATGTTTTTGTTAAAAAAAAAAAAAACAAAAACTGCTGCTTCCAGAAAAAAATTGTCTTATGCAATTGGTAAGGAAATATGGGAGGATAAATACGTTCAAAATGATCTTAGCAGTTCTAAAGTAGTAGCTATGTTGTTTGTTTGTTTGTTTTTAAGGCTAGTCAAGTGACGCAGTGGGAGGGGAGGAGTGTAGCTACATCAATCCTCTCTGCTGGAATTAAATCCAAGTTAAATTCAGCTCCCTGTGTGTTTATCAATCATCACTGCATTTATATTTAATCAAATATTCATATATACTTGAACCCAATCTTTTCCTTCTTTTTGTCTTGTAGAATGTTGTTCTACAGATTAGGAATTAAGAGCTAATTTCATTTTTAGAGGTGGGGGGAAAATATTTGGGCACAAATTTTCCAATGAGGGAGATGATCTTAGATCCTATAGTGGAACCAATGGCTAGAAGCATCACAAATGATCCTGCAATCCTTTTCGAATAACTTCAGCATAATTTAATTATGTGAAAACCCTAAACTTATCTAAGGTTTCTCTCCCAGAAGCCAGGATATAGTGTAGACTATAAACCTTCCCCTGTGATTCTAAACCAAGTACAGACAGGGGAAGAACCTAGAACAGCAGTCCCCAACCTTTTGGGCACCAGGAACCTGTTTCAAGGAAGACAATGTTTCCACTGATAGTGTGGGGAAGGAGAGTGGAAGGCACAGCTCAGGTGGCAATAAAAGTGAAGGGGGAGCAACTGGGAGCTGTAAATAAAGACCAGACTGCTTTGCTTAGTCACTTGCTGCTCAGCTTCTCCTGTGTGGCCTGGTTCCCAAGTTCCATGGAATACAAATTTTCCAGGAACCAGCAAGCAAGTGGGGGAGGAGGGGTAGAGGCTCTGGTGTGCAGAGAGGTAGAGCTCTTTGTCTGGCTCCTAACAGGGAACCACAGGCCTAGAGCCCTTTACCAAAGAGGTAAAACAAGCCACATAGGTCCACTTCACTAACACAGTATTTTGAAAATTATATTCAAGGCTGGGTGCTGTGGTTCACACGTGTAATCCTAGGACTCTGAAAGGCCAAGGAAGGTGGATGGCTTGAGCTCAGGAGTTGGAGACCACCTGAGCGAGAGTGAGACCCTCTCTCTACTAAAAAAAAACTAGCCATGTTAATGGGGGGTGGCCTGTAGTCCCAGCTGCCTGGGAGACTGAGGTAAGAGGATCACTTGAGCCCAGGAGTTTGAGGTTGTTGCCAGCTCTGATGACACCACGGCAGTCAACCTCATGGTGACTGCGTAAGACTCTATGTCCAAAAAAAAAAAAAAAAAAAAAGAAAGAAAGAAAAAGAAAGAAAAGAAAATTATGTTCAAATTTATGATGTGTATTTAATATAATCTGGCTATAAAAAATATTATTTTAAAACTCTGTTAAATGGATAGGAACCCACAGAAATGGGTTTTGTGGAATGTCTCCTTCAACCAGAATTTATCTCTACCACATTAACAAAACAAGTGCCAGTGTGGATTATCCTCTGGCCACAAAAAAAAAAAAAAAAAAAAAAAAAAATCATGTGATCGTAGACCTGAATGTCCTGGTGACATTCGTTAAGACGTGGTTCTACCAGGCCATTAATGTGTATCATTCTCCACCGTGGGTACAATCAGCATGACTGAATACATCCTTTGTGGTACTAGAAACTGAATTCTAAAATTGGGCTGATGTACAGAGAGCACAATGCATACTTTGAGAAAGATTGGGACCGATCCAGCCACGCCCAGATTAAAGGCTCTGGTAACCTGTCTGAGGAGACCACATACCTTTCAAATAGCTCAGTGTTTATGGTATTTGTTGAGAGCTACACCTGGGGAGATGTTTTCAGTTTCCTTCTATTATCTTTTCTTAACCTTTTATATTTTTATGGTCTTGTTTTGTCCTATACCAGCAACTAAGGAGAACTCTAGGTCAAATTAAGTCAGAAGAAGTCTATTGCATGAAGCATGAGAATCCCAGGAATGGCAGGAACAGCAGGGTTGAGTGAGTGCCAGGTGTGGGGGAGACTCAAACCAGGTGCAAGTAAGGCAGAGACTAACTGGAGGTGTCTACACATGCTGCCTGCCTCTGCTTTCTCTAGGCATCAGAATCTGACTGCATGTTGGACCCAGGATGTCTCCCAGGTTGGCTCCTTTCCCTCTAAGGAAGGACTATCCAATTAACATTTTATCAGAATTCTAGAGCTTGCTAATTCTACCAGGTTTCTCTCTCTCTCTTACTTACTAGCATCATTCGTTGGCCTGGCTATTGTGGAGTTGTGTCTCCAAGCAATATTTTACCTACTATTTCCTTAGTCCTTACTATCAAAAATTATTCTCCCCCCCAGATAAGGATATCTTTATATTTTATATCTTTCCATCTTCTCCTAATTACTTAGCACATTCATGCCCCTTCTGTGACTCAATCTGTAACCACCTAGCATGCTGTATATCCTCAAATTAGGTGCGTGCACAGTAATAAATTATAGTAATGAGGATATAAAGACAGATTTCACATGTCTTACTCTTAAGGAGCTCAAGTACGGAGGAGGTTGGGTAGAGGAGACAGTCACTCAACAGGTAATTGCGATTCAATGCTGGCAGCACTGGCATTGAGTGCAGGAGAACCCAGAGTTGAAGTACCAACTAGTGGGGTGGAGGCGGGGGTATCAGAGACAGCATCTGGAAGAGGTGACATCCAAGGTGAGCCATAAAGGAAGAAGAGGAGCTGAATAGAGACGATAACAAGGGCATCCCTTATAAGAGGATATAAAAAGCCATTCAAAACAATAGGTGAAAATTGTGGACGTGTGTAGGGCCAAGTAGCTGTTGGAACATAAAATATGAGGCATTAAATTTTTAAAAAGTGAGGGTAGCGAGATGGGTGGGTGTCAGGTCATGGAGGTCATGCCATACTAAAAGCCTAAACCTGGAGTGGTACCTGTGGCTCAGCGGGTAAGGCACTGGCCCCATATGCCAAGGGTAGTGGGTTCAAATCCGGCCCCGGCCAAATTGCAACAAATAAAAGCTGGGCGTTGTGGCAGGTGCCTATAGTCCCAGCTACTCTGGAGGCTAAGACAAGAAAATTGCCTAAGCCCGGGAGTTGGAGGTTGCTGTGAGCAACAGCACTCTACTGAGGGTGATAAAGTGAGACTCTGTCGCTACAAAAAAATAAAATAATAATAATAACAAGCCTAAACCTGACCTTTTTTTTTTTCTTTTTTAAGACAGACTGTCATTCTATTGCCCTGGGTAGAGTACCATAGCATCATCATAGCTCACAGCAATCTCAATCTACTGGGCTCGGGCAATCCTCTTGCCTCAGTTTTCCGAGTAGGTAGGACTACAGGTGCCCACCATAACATCCACCTAGTTTTTCTATTTTTAGAAAATGGTTTTTCTATTTTAGGGTCTTTCTCAGGCTTATCTGAAACTCTTGAGCTCAAACAATCAGCCTCCCAGAGTGCTAGGATTATAGGAATGAGTCACTGTCCCCAGCCAAACCCCAGCAAACCTTTAGATTTAGCAGTTCTCAACTTGTGGGTCCTCCATGAAAATACATCTCAGCATTAGGAAGGTTGAGAACCACTGCTTTGAGTGATGAGAAGGCATTGTACTAGCAGGCATTTTACCAGCCTGCCTGAGAGTCCACAGCTGGATACTGGGGAGCAAAGGTCCCTGATAAGTTTGTCTCACAACATTCCTTGCACCTAGATTTTAAAATGTTCCAAAATTAAAAAAGGACGAGGTTTTAAATTAAAAATGGCTTCCTAAATGTCTGCATGTGACCTTTCTAAATGAAGAACATATTTTGCAGTATTTTGTTTCTCATTCACAGACAATATGGCACCTAAAATAAGAACCAGTTTTCTATTTTGGAGTATTTTTGTATTGAACTTGAAATCCACACAAAATATTTATACACAATGTTTAACCAGTGTTATTGTCTTGGAATGCACTAAGATATCCTGGAAGGATATATAAAGAAGCAGTGACATTGGGAGCTGGTGGAATGCAAATTCTAAAAAATCTGAAACTTGTGAATCTACTTCCTTTGTTTTTAAGAAAGTTAACTTAAAAAAATGTTTTTGGCTGGGCATGGGGTCTCATGCCGATAAACCTAACAATTTGGGAGGCCGAGATGGGAGGATCACTCGAGGTCAAGAGTTCAAACCAGCCTAGGCAAAAATGAGACCTTGCCTCTACAAAACATAAAAAAAAATTAGCTGGGCGTGGTGTACACGTATAGTTTCAGCAACTCAGGAGGCTGAGCCAGGAGGATTACTTGAGTCCAGGAGTTTAAGATCAGAGTGAGCTATGATGATGCCATTGTACTCTAAACACTGCTGCCTGGGAGACAGAGCAAGATCCTGTCTAAAACAAAACAAACAAAAATTCAGGAAAAACAGATTCAGGTGGGGGGAAATTAGCCCAAAATAGTCTTACTAAAATAGTCACTGAAACTTAATAGTCAACCATTCTAATCCCCAAACTTAAATTCTATGAAATCACATCTATCTGCTTATATCTGTACCCTCAAGATACAGGAGAGATATTGGTACAATAAAGGGCTACACAAATATTTGTTGATTGCTGAAAATATAGAAATCAAAATAGCTGATGATTTTTTAAAGACTTCTTTTCTATCCTGTGTGAAGGCAAAGTCCTCAGATCCTGGCCAGGCATGGTGGCTCATGCCTGGAATCCTGGGACTCGGGAGGCTGGGGCGGGTGGATAGCTTGAGCTTACAGGTTCAGGACCAGCCTGAGCAAAAGGCAAGACACTTCCTCTACTAAAAATGGAAAAATTGCGGTAAGAGGATCACTTGAGCCCAAGTTGGAGGTTGCTGTGAGCTATGATGCCATGGCACTTTACCCAGGGCAACAGCTTGAGACTCTGTCTCAAAAAAAAAAATAAATAAATGTCCTAAGACCCTTCATTTTCATTTGTTACCCTAACAGCGATTGGGTTCAGAGTTACTGAGATCAGTTAATGGAAGGAAACTTCCCACTTTCACTGGCTCAGAAAAGGTTGAGCCAGAACAAAGTCTGTTCCAGACGAGACCAGTGAAATGGGCACAGAAGCCTGTGAGGGGTGATTGTGTTCCCTCCCAGAAAGGATTCCTCTGGTGCCTCGAATAACACAGAGGCCTGGCCAGCCTCACACGCTTGCTATCTTCCAACTCTCTCTTTCTCTCTCTGTTTCCATATTCCTCCATTGCCAGCTCCAAGTAGTCAAGTGAAACTCCCTTCCACAGACTCCTCATTTTTTCCAACCATCCTTTTCCTTTTTCCTTCCTGGCATTCTGCAGGGAATTTGCTTTTGATATACAGGAAAGAAGAAATGATCATTCCTTCTTTTCCTGGTGCAAGAGAAAGAGCTCAAACTTCAGGCCACACAAATCCAGGATCAGACTTTGGCTTTGCCTGGGGCAAGCTGTATGAGCGCCACAAACATATGACTTCAGTTTCTCTAAGTCTCCTTTTCTTCATCTGTACATCAGGATAACAACGATGCTTTCTTATAATTAAGCCATAACATACCTCACAAGAACTCTGCCACCAGAAACAAGAGTGAATGCCACATCTAATACATTGACATAATTCCATACAATAGGTATCTGCAAATAAAAAGGTTAACATTCACTACACCGTGAGCAATGCTGGTTCACTCCCCACCCCTAAAGTTTTGAGCACCTGACAACTTAGCCTTCTCCTGGGATAGTCCATGGCTCCTTCTGTTCCCAGCCACATTGCCCATTCTCTTTCTGCCCCACTGTAAGTAAACTTCTGTAACCACCACTTTAATTTAGCTGTTAGGAATGCTGAATTGTTGGAGAACTAGTTATGTCTTATTGCTTTGAGTCTGCTTTCAGAAACAAAGGTAGCTTCAAACAGCACTCAAAAATGTGCCAACAATAACAACATGTATGTAAGAGCCAGGAATTATTTCAAGAATGGCAGGCATTAGGGCCACCCTCACGCCTACCATTGTGCTGGCACAATATTGGAAAGAAGACTATTGGGCCATCACCCAGCAGGTACTGCAGGTCACTGGGCACTTGTGAGAAACAGAATTTTGAAAAGAAACCCAGTCCTGAAGCGAAGAGAGCGTTTGATGCTCTTTTTTGCCTTCAGCTGCCTGACATGCCTTGGACTCCTTTCCATATTATCATAAACAACTGAAAAGACTTAAAATCAAGAGGCTGCAAATTGGAATTTCCAATAAAGATCTGCAACTTAAAAACTGAGAATTCTCTTTGGATCCATCCAGCTAGAATTTCTCTCTGTAGGATTCAATGCATTGCTGCCTATTCCTCTAGGCTCAAGTATCAGGCTAGATGTGTTGCACTGAGATAAGCTAAAACCTGGCTACTTGTTCAGATCTTAGGCCAAAGGCATTGAAGCTGGAGTGATGATTTGTAAGTGAAGGCGCTAAGGAAATTTTTACTCCAAAATATGACTCCAAATTATTGACTCCAAAATTATATGACTCCAAATTATTGACTCCAAAATTTTGACTCCAAAATATGACTCCTTGATATAAAGAATATTTTGAAGTAAAGGCTATTCCTATTCAGGAAGCATTGTAATAGGCCTTTCCTCTATCTACATAAAATCTGAGTAACTTGACTGGGAATCAAAAGGAGCTGCTGTCTTCCTTATTACATGCTAACAGACCTGGCCCCAAGGTCATTTGAAGCCTGATACCCGTCTCTCTCAGGTTAATCTACAAATCAATCTGTTTCCTTCCATCTACACCCCTGCCCTGCCTGCAGCAGCTACTTGCTGCACCTATACATTCCACATTCTCCCCCTCCCTTCCAAAAGGCATTTATAATGATCTCTGACTATCGCTGAGACTTTGGGGTAATCACTCTTGTGGTTCCCCCTCTGTGCAGGATATTTGGAAATAAACCTTTCTCTTATTAATCTACCATAATTATAAGTTGATCTTTCAGTGAACCAACCAAGGGGAAAGGGCAGATTTCGCCGTGATCCCCACATAAGTGCCCAAAGAGGCTTCTAAGATTGTAAAAGCAGCACCCTCACATAAGCTCCCTGACCTTCCAGCAACGCCTGCATCAATGAAGCAGTGCGTGACAGTGTAACATCCCTCTAAAAGAAACACCATCTATTTCAATGTATAAATTGTAGAATGGTTATTTAAAAAGTAAGTGTTATTATGTTTATAGCTGTGCTTATCAACAACTTTGAAGCATATTCATTGGAAAAACTGAGCTAAAAGTCAGCAACTGTGGGATACACAAGAATGGTTTTGCCAAATGACGATACTCCCTCATTTCTTACACCAGCATCTCACATATTTATAAGATAACAAAGCCAGCACTACACTGTCGTTAAAAGCTTTCTCTAAGTATTTAATTTTTTCAAATAAGACAGTTCTCTGGTGAGAAGCAGAATGTTAGAAAACCAAGAAGAATTGGGAATGGAAATTGGTACCCACCTGGAATCCTACTGAGTGTCACCCAGAAATGCTCGTCAGGACTATAGGTATCTTTGGACCACTCTAGTAGATCGATGGCCCTTTTGTCATGGAATATGAAGTTGACAAACTCTCTGGTAAGGGCCACATAGGCTGTGCCAAAGTAGATGGTCAGCTGATGTGGAGGTGGGCTTTTCAAAACTTTAATATTTTTCACATAAGAACGATCTTTGCCTCTATGTTCTTGGTGGACATACTTAGTCCGTTTGATGGCGTGATCAGGGGGCAGCACCCCTGGGGTAATGTTTTTCTCTTTAAATCCTTTTAGATACTGAACTATCTCCCTGTTGGTTTTTAGGGGGAAATCTTGCCCACAGGTGTTGAGGACGTACTTCCAGGGCACCTCTGTGGTGAGAAGGTCTTGCAGGCAGTTCAGATCAGCCCGGAGCCTGGAAATTCCCGCATAAACTACAAACTCTGTCTTTGAAGCAATAAAAGCATTTTGGAAACAACTCAGTAACTGCTGCACCGATTCCTTAAACTCAGCTGGGGCTTTATCATCCACATGAACACAGTAGATATTTTGGGGCATATAGATAGCCCTAAAGAGCCTTTCAAAAGTATCAAAGTCCTTATGGATGACCATGACATAAGCCAAAGGAAATGCAACTTCTTCTTCCGACAGGGGACTTGTAATGTAGCGACTCTGGATCAGGTAGCTCTTGCAGGGGACACTTCCCAAAGGTGATGGTAATGTATTTTCCCAAGAAAAGGTTGACTCATCTCCTAAAGCATATTTACAGGCATCTGCTCTAGAATCTCTCTCCCTGGAACTATTCAGCTTCTCATGTTTTGGCGGGCTCAACTGGCTACTGTAAATTATCACGAAAATAACCACACTGACCACAGTGAAAGTAAAGAAGCAATACCTCCAAAAGTTCATTATTTTCACTTCCCTGGGGAAGAAATCTCTTCTCTTTAGGGGTTGTGAAATAACCAGTCCCTGAAACTACAAGCCTGAGAAGTTGAATCGCCTTCTCTGGCCGGTCTTGAATTTTGGCAGCTTCTCCTGAAGTCTGGCTTACTCTCCCTGAGTCCATTAATCCTCATGTATTCTCGACATCAGTGTCCCGTCCATCCTCTCTGGGGTTGGCTGGAGATATGACACTTTCCTGCAGCACTCTGGTCTGTGGTTCCTCTCTGCTGGAATCCTTGCTCCTCCCAGAGGCTTGGCCCAGCTCAGCCCAGCCCAGCCTAGCCCAGCCCAGCCCAGCCTCAAGGAAGCCTCTTCTTTTACGTACAAAATCCAACGGGTGGATTTCAGCAAATTACATCCAGGAATGGAGTGATGGGTCTTTTTCACTGGAGCCCAGTTTCTTTTGCTCTCCCCACTCCCTTTCCATCCAATCTATTCTGATCTGATTTCTCTTCTCTTCTCAGGCTTTCTCCTTGCCTTCTAGAACATGTGGTTCTATTTTTTCTGGCTAGCTCCACAACCTGCTAGCTGTCCTTGGAAGCCACACCACTTAGGATGTTTGCTTCTTGAATTTATTTCTCTATTTCTCTCCCCCCCCACCTTTTCCTGTCCCTGTTACCTGTCTCTGGGCATATACAGACACAAATAATAATGCACTTGTAACATGTCTAAGTAGAATATAATTAGCGGCAAAAAAGTCTTTGATGAGTCCCTGGATTAAATTAGATTCTGCTGGTGTAACAGGACCTAGAGGTACATAAACCTACGTACATAACTATACATAACAACGGGAAGAAGGAACCAAGAATTGCCCCCGTAGTGTAAGAGATAAGGAAAGAATCTAGGAGCCACTTTTCACAATAAAGAGTCACTGTTGACATCATATAATGAAGTAAACATACCTTAGTTTGCATAAGCAAAAGTTGGCTCCCATTTCACAGAGAAAGTTTAAGATAACTTGAGCTCTTGACAGGGCATTAATATGTGGAGAGATGAGCCACTGAGTCTGTTTAAAAGCCTGACATCTTTAGATTTGAGGTCATTTCACGGAAATCAAAGGATTCTTGTTCCCCTCATCCAATCCCCTCTTCCCCCTCCTTACTCTGAAGAAAGAACAAAAGCTTCAGGGTTGCTGCCAAATTCCTGGAAGCATCAGTCAGTGTAATTCAGGGGAATAAGGAAGAGCAGGTCTGGCCGCATTACAGAAGGGTTCTCGTAGCTCACTGCAGGCACAGCAAATGTGGGGTGCTGCGCTACAGTGCACTGAGGATTGATGCAGGTGGTCGGGACACCTTTGGGGAAAAGGTAACTGGTCCAACTGAAAGACTGACTGGGCCAGTCACCAGAAGAGGTGTGGGCCCTGCCTCCATCTCATTCCTGGATCATCCAGATATCCTACCTGCCCAGGCCTGTGGCAATGGGAACAGCTGCTCCTATGAGGAAATCATTCGCTGCCTAACACAGCAATCTCCCCACCCCTCCCTCTGCCACACCACCGCTTGACTTCCTACAGTTCACTGTATGACTGAATGATAATGAATGGCAATAGTGGAGTGGGATGACAGATATTGATTTGCAGGGTTGCCAAAGCCTGGGATGGCTCTTTGCGATCACCTAACACAACTCTTTATTTTACAGATGGGGGGACAGACCAGTAAAAATATTCTCTCCAGAGTTATTTACCTAGATAGAAACCAGAGCCTTAATTCTATAGCTCCTTAGTTCAAACGCTGAAGCCATTCTATTTGGCTAAATCCTCGCTGGCCACAGAGATGGGGGTAAAGTTACTTCACCTGCCTAAACACCATGTTCTCCCTCCATGAAGGGGTCAATTACAGTGGCTTCTATTTCCTATGGCTGCTAAGAAGATTAAATGAGAGAACTCTTATCCGGGGTTTAGCAGGAATCTAGGTACCTGTGTGATTATTAGTATTGTTGTTTCTCATTTGAAAAATATCTAACACTTCTGACCCTGCTACTGAACTGCTCTTTTTTATTTGCGTTGTGAGTAATGGACAAGAAAAACATTTACCTTAAGGCTTCAAATGCGTTGGTTTATTCCAAGAGGTTAAATATTAAATTCTGCTCTTCTTCTTCCCCATAGCTATTTCCCCTTTTCCTCAGAAAACAACACACACACACACACACACACACACACACATACACACATGCAGTGTGGCGATAGGAAGGTCTAATAGACCATTTTGAGTCCTCCGCGTCCTTTCATTCCTACGTCGTACTAGAACCATGCCCTATTCTGCAAAATATATGCTTGGCAGAACTTGCGGAGGACGGACGGGAAGGGGAAAGTGGGAGGCAGAAAGGGAAGCACAGGGCTTTCATTGCAGGTCAGGCTGACGTTTTCCCTTCTCTTTCCCTTGAGCCCTGATCCTCCATTAGGGAGCTGTGGGGTGGATGACCATGCAAAGCGAACCGAAGAAACCTTTCATTGTGATTTAATCCACGCAGATCGCAAAGGTGGGGTGACAATGAAGCGTTCAAAACAGCACTATGAAAATACAGAACTAAAACACCCCTCCCCCAATCGTGTATATAGATTGTCCCGGCTTGTTTGCAACCGTTTGGATGAACAGACTGAGATTAGAATGTGGCGCCTTCTGACTGGCTGGCCCGAGCAGTAGGTTTGTTTTGCCTGGTATCCGGGGTAAATAAACAGGCATTTTCTTCCAGAAAATAATTGGGCAGGCTAACCTCCAGCCGAGAGGAGGTTATTTCTGCTCCTGTTCATTCTAGTTGGCTTAACATATTGAACGCTATCAAGTGGACATTCCATATCCCTCCGGGCCTTTCTCTGCCCCAGGATGACATCTAGGGTCACAAACAAGGAGACAGCACTAATGCTATAGATAACAACACCCAATCAGCTGAGGGATCTCAGACAATTTCACCCCAAAATAGGACTCCTTGGTATAAGGAATATTTTGAATTAAAGGAGTATTTTGAATATTTCCCTCTATCTGAATAAACCAGAACAACCATGGGAAGAACCATTAATTTCCCTTTCCCTCCTGGTTAACTCTTAATATATTATTATTTCAGGAAAGAAAATCAAGAATGCAACTAGGCCTGGCCCAAATCATTTTAAACATAATAACTGCCTCTCAAGCTAATTTACAAGTCAACCTATTTCCCCTCACATAACTGTTTATTCTCCCAAGTATCCATTCACCCTTCCTAGAAACCATTTGTTGTCCCCATGCAGAATTACTTATAATTCTCATCGCCCTCTCCCTGCTAAAAGGCAGATGTAAAAATATCTGGATACTGGATAATCACTCTGTGATCCTACAAGTATGTGCGGTAAGTAAATTTTGTCCTCTTATTAATCTGCTATATTGTGAGTTGATCTCTCTGTGAACCTTCCGAGGAAAGAGAAAGTTTAACCTCCCTCCAGACAGCTAAGCTCTAACATTAAAACAAAGAGCTGGAGGCTGAGCATGGTGGCTCACACCTGTAATCCTAGCACTCTGGGAATCCGAGGTAGATGGATTGCCTGAACTCACAGGTTCGAGACCAGCCTGAGCAAGAGTGAGACCTCATCTCTGATAGCCAGGCGTTGTGGCAGGCACCTGTAGTCCTAGCTACTCGGGAGGCTGAGGCAAGAGGATTGCTTGAGCCAAAGAGTTTGAGGTTGCTGTGAGCTATGTCGCCACCAAGTGACAAAGTGAGATTGTCTCCAAAAAAAAAAAAGGGCTCAGCTATCTAAGCAGGTAATGGGGTTTCTTTTCCCTTAGACTAGGTTCTCATTAACCTTACAGGAGCTTTGCTTCCACCCCAGCCGGGTAAACAAAGGCAGAGGGAAATGCAGGTCAGCAGAGGGTCATAACTGGAATGAGTCTGACCTGCTCTCCGAGTCTTACAGTCCTCCACCTCCCTTGGCATAGCTATCAGCCACTGAATCCAGGCCATGCTTTGTGATAAGTCCTCTCCCAAGGCTTTCAAATGGGCTAATTTACCCCCAGAGTTTCAATTCCATTCTCTTTCTCCTCCAGTGCTGCTTCCTCTTAATCTCATGCCACCCTGTTCTGTGTCTAAGCCTTTGCAACCTCAAACTCTTTGGCCATAAGCGAGACACAGAATATAAACAAGAAACCATCTCCAAGCAACCAAAACAATGATTATACATTGTGGGCTAGATTCATGCGCTCAAATCCGTACAGGCAGGCAGGGTATGGCGGAGAAATTCCACACATGGTATCTAACACGTGGCCAAGGTGTGGTGGACCTTGAGGAGGGTGGGGCTCTGGGGAATCTCCCCCACCCCCAGGGTAAGTGGCTTGCCTTCCACTTTGGCAATCAGTGCCACACTCCATCACAGCCTAGTTGGTGCCAGCTCTTCTGATGTTTTAGGAGAAGTGAGAAGTCCGAATTTTATCTGAAAAAATCCCTGAACTTTTAAAATGTTATCAACTAACAAAATTGTAAATAATAAGTACACAAACACACAGACTCCTAAGGAGTATACTTGGCTGGCAGGAAAACAGTCTTATCATCTTTGCTTTAAGCATCAAAGTTCAGCACTTTGCATTCCTCTTGAGTCTTAGCCCATTAGCTCTTAATTTAGACATAATCATAACAAATGTTCTTAGAGCTAGCAGATGCAAAGTCACAAATTAGAAGAGGGTTATAGAACTGGCAGATTTGGCCTGAGAATAAAGTAAGTTCCAATCCAAAAGCAGAGCTGTGGGAGATCATTTGGTCTAAGAAAAACCAGCATTTATACAGCTCAATGCCCATTTTATTAAGTTATGAGATCAATACCTCTAGCATTTATAAAGATCAAGTAAGTTAATATCTGTGAAAGAACTTGTAAACTGAAGATCAATGCAAATAGTGAGCCAATGTAGACTTTCTTTGAAAACAAGCGAAGTACACATATTTAGTTAAATAGAAATATAAATGTACTGGCTCGGCACCTGTGGCTCAAGTGGCTAAGGCGCCAGCCACATACACCTAAGGTGGCAGGTTTGAATCCAGCCTGGGCCCGCCAAACAACAATGATGGTTGCAACCAAAAAATAGCCGGGTGTTGTGGCGGGCGCCTGTGGTCCCAGCTACTTGGGAGGCTGAGGCAGGAGACTCACTTGAGCCCAAGAGTTGGAGGTTGCTGTGAGCTGTGAGGCCACGGCACTCTACCCAGGGGGATAACTTGAGACTCTGTCTCAAATAAATAAATAAATAAATAAATATAAATGTACTAATAGGTATCTTATACATATATTCTTTTTAAAATAGAATATCCTATTTTAAAAGGCACTTTGAAATATGTTTATTAAAAATAGTGGGATTTTTTTGGTGGCACCCTCCGAGGCTGGCAGGTTTGAACCTGGCCTGGGCCAGCTAAAACAACAATGACAACTGTAACAACAATAAAACAACACCCGGGTGTTGTGGGCGCCTATAGTTCCAGCTACTTGGGAGGCTGAGGCAAGAGAATCGCATAAGCTCAAGAGTTTGAGGTTGCTGTGAGCTGTGATGCCATGGCACTCTACCAAGGAAAAAAAGTGGAATTTTTGTTCATTGAGGCTTTTTTTTTTAACAGCTCAGAATACAGATAACAGATTAGGATAAAGCTTTCATCAGACTAGAGGTTAATATTCCTACGATGAGGAGAGGTC
>CAUYTI010066706.1:0-15610 GCA_963575145.1 Galago senegalensis | reverse complement strand
ACACACACACACACACACACACACACACACACACTGTATAGAGGAAGGGGGAAAACATTGCTTTTCATTACACAAAAGCCAAGCATGGTCTTTGAAGAATGCTGTTCACTACTGTTAGACCTTTAGGTAAATTTATTAGTATTAAACAGACTTTCCTAATTTAAAATCTAGGTGGAAGATTAGATTCCATGGCTTGTCATCTGCAGTAATTTTTTGGAAGGCTTTGGCTAATGAGAAGCCCTCCATTTCAAGACAGCATGCTGTATGCCAGGCGCTGAATTCAGTGTGTGTTTTTCTCTTTATTGTGACCATGAACATGACCATTTTACCCCATAGGAAACTGAAGCTTAGCAGAACTAAGTAACTTGTGCAAAGTCCTCACTCATTGTCACTGACTGGTAAGGTTTGAACAAAGTGTTTACTAGTCATGTCTGGCCCCCAATTCAGATTTCATAGAATGATTTTTTTTCCATTATTAAAAATTTAAACCATACGTAAAAATACAAAGGCTGGTCAGGCGAACCCAGTGTTCCTATTGCCTGGAATCTGCACATCACATCCTTTGTTTCATGCCACCTGGCTCAGTCTCCCCCCATGCTTAATTCGTGTGTTACAAAGCAAATTTCAGACATCACTATTTTTTAAAATTTCAGAGTGTCATGCAGTACACATGTTTTAGTTACATGATTTACTTTTGTATATTTTAAGTCAGTTACAGGTGTGCCCTTTCTGTGCCCAGATGAGTGCAATATGTCTGTTGGGTGGAAACACATTTTATTTGTAATTATCGTCAGATAGTTACAAAGATGAAAGCATAGTCACAGTATCATTCTCATGCCTCAAGAATTAATAGTAATTGCCTAATACCACAAATTGAAATTGGTTTTCTCAGAGGGAAAAAGTTTGGTCAGATTCAAATACCCTGTACTTTGCAATAGCTTGACTTGTCTCTTACATTTGTTTTAACCTCTTGATTTGTCTTCCTACCAGATTAAAGAAATTGGACCGTTTTGTCTTACAGAGATATGTTCTTTTATCCCCTGCATGCATGCATTCCCTGGCAATTGGTTTAGATTTTGAGACTTGATCAGATTCAGGGTTTGGTTTTTAGTTTGTGTTTTTTTTCTTTTTTTTGGTTTCTTGGGTATTTGGCAAGAGATACGTAATAAGTGATGAGTCCAATGTGGGACAAATGATATAATATGTGGCTTTCTCTTTCTGTGATGTCAAAAGCCATTGGTGGCCATGACCTTGAGTAGTTAATTTAAATTCTATATAAACTTTTTCTTGATATGAGTTCTTGCTCTGTCACCCAGGCTGGGGTACAGAGGCTCACTCAAAGCTCACTCTAGCCTCTAACTCCTGTGCACAAGGGATCTTTCTATCATTTTGTGTGTAGTTTTGTATAGGGATCCAAGTAGGAGGAGGAGGTCTTTCTGTTGTCAGGGCTGGTCGTGAACTCTTGGCCTCAAGCAGTCCACCTGGCTGGGACTCCTACAGCACTAAGATTACTGGTGTGAGGCCCCCTTCCTTCCTGCCTATCAATCCTTCCATAATTGCTTCTTATAAGAAAACCTTTCTCATTTCAATTATCCCCAGGTAGAATTTTAATTTAAAAAAAGGCAGAAAAATGTTACATGATTAGCAAAAACAGTTTAAGATTTGCAGGGTTTCCCCCCCCCCCAGTTGTTTGTCCTTCAGGCATATCCTATTAGGGATACACAGTTAAATTACTGTGTTTGGAAATAACTGAAAATGGCTTCTCTGTGGTTATAACTCTAATTCAATGAACGATTTAAGTTTGCTTCATTTTGCTTTTGATTTTTATAGATTGCCTTTCAAAATATATAATTATATAAGCTATTTATAAGGTTTCAAAGTAAAATCTAGAATTCTGAAAATTCTAGCTTTTAAACCTGTCATTTTTTTTCTTTCCCTCACCGTACAGGTTATCCATCTTTCTTTGAATTTTTGGATTTTCTCTTTAAGTATAACCAAATATACTTTTTACTACCTCTTTTCTTTAATAAAATGTGGATCATTATGTATATTTTCTGTCTTTTTACCCAATAATATAGCCTAAAAATCAGAGTGTATTGCAGTATACGGGCAGTGAGGATAATTGCAGTATATGGAGACACAGAATCATTGAAGTTTTAGATCTGCTGGTAACACTTACGTGGTACTTGCTTTGTGCTATACTCTCAGTGCTTTATAACAATTAGCTGCTTTAATTCTTATTACAGCAGTAATCTTCTGGGATACATACTACTGATTATCCCTACTCTGTAGGAGGAAACTGAGGCACAGAGAGGCTAGGCAACTTGCCCAAAGATCTCAGAGCTAAGTAAGTAGCAGAACTGAGATTTGAATACAAGTGTCTGCTCTTATGTACCACTTTATACTGCTTTAAAATTGCCAGTGTTTGATTTTTCTAACTTTTGTGAGTTAGGAAATTATAACCCTGGGGTTCTGTTAAAGGTCTGAGTATATGTGTGATCGGTCCCTGGGTTTATTTTTTCTAGTGGCTGTCGGCTTATTTTACAACTACTTGTCAGGTCTGGGCTTTAATTTTTGCCTCACTGCAAACTAAAATCTTAGCCTCTTGTTTTATGGATGCTCAGGAGATGTGAGACTCCTGCGTCAGAGACAAAGGGTTTTATTATGGGTGGGGCAGCAATCAGCATGTGTTTCTCTTCCCTTGTACGTACCATGGGGTGATGCTGAGGACCAGGTGGGTATCTGTACTCAAGAGTCGTTACAGGAAAGGAACACTGAGTTTGAGGAGTCCGAAGCTTTTATTGCCAACAGTAAGCAAGCTCGCTCTTTGTTCTAGGGACATACCTTATTTCATTCCTCAAGGCTATCCACTGAGAAATGGCTAGGGTCTTGCCACCTTGGCTCATCCAGCAAGCCGTGTAGGAGCTTGGAGATGTGTAGGGGACTGTCGCCTCCAACACTTCTTCGCACCTGTCTTACTGGCTTCAGAATAAAGAGTCCACTGGGTGCCCCATACCACTTCTTGGCTGAATAACTGCTTTTAAATACATTTACCAATATTCCCTGGTATCTTTCTTCCAGGATTTGCCATTTTCAGATTATAGCTATGGCAAAAAGTCAGCTCTCTTTTGAAAGCCACCCTTAAATTCTGAACACTTGCCACCATGTTGCAAACCCGTGGTTTTTCTCTTTGATTTATTATGGGAAAACATTTTGGAATCAGCCAGATGGGTGAGGTTGACAAGCATAGATCAGTTTTGTTACTACATAATGTTTCTTTTTATTTTCTGTTTCCCTGGTGAACTTCTTTTCAATGTTAAGCCCAGTTTTTGTTGCCAGTTATTTTTATAATTCTGTAAATTACTGTCCCTTCCTAAGGCTTGGACTATAAATTTGCTTTTTCATGGTAACACATTGGTCTTTGAATGGTAGCACTCTTTGGCAGCATCCTCAGAGAATTTCCTGATAAAGTTTCTTTGTTATGTAAGAAATATTAAGGATCTAAGCTCCTTTTCAAGTCAAGAAGTGGCCTTTATGCTATGAGAGGAAAAGTCTGCACAAGGGGTTTTTATAAACGTGTAATTCTGTCCCAGTGAGGGGAGACTGGGAGCCTGGGATGAGAAGCATGGAGAGTGAACATATAAAACAGATCCTGAATCAGGGGAGGAAGGTCAGGCCAAGAATGCAGAGGCTGTTCTTGCCACCCAACACCCCTTCCTTAACATCTAGCCTGCTGTTAGCTACTAGGATGGGAACCGAGGTCTGACAATCAAGTTTGCAAACTTGCCACTGTGCACTTACATTCGCAGCACTGTACTAAGTACAAACAGCTCTGAGGTTTCATAACCTTGGTATGTCTATCTCACAGCTATGCTCATGTCAACTTGTGTCTTGCTGAGTGTTTTTTGCCATCATGAGCACGTCGGAGCTTGAATTAGAGCAGTGGAAAAAAAAAAACTTGGCAAGAGTAGGAGTGAAATTGAGTCCAGTTCTTGAAGATTATACCACTGAAGTGTACAAATGTAGTAAACATTTTTCAGAGGGGAGGGAACATCGCTAAAGAAGTTAGGGCAGCCAGTAACAAGCAGAACAGATGAAAATACTGCAAAAATTTGTCAAATTATGCATAAAAAATCATCAGCTGACTGTGAGAAGCATAGTGGACCAAGTAAATATAGAGAAACAGGAAACTTTTAACTGAAAATCTTGGCCAAAAACTCCTGGCTCTTGCATCACAACAGTGTGCCAGCCCACATGGCACTATCTGTGAGGAAGTTTTCAGCCAGTAAACAAATGACTATATTGGAACACCCTCTGTACTCACCTGATCAGGCCTCCAGTGACTTCTTTCTTTACCCAAAGATAAAGGAAATATTGACAGGAAGACATGTGAATGACATTCAGTACATGAAATGTAATACAACAATAGCTCTGGTCATTTTCAGAAAATGTTCCAGAATTGCTTTGCAGGGAGGACTAGACACTGGTGTCAGAGCACAGATTCTCAAGGGGAGTAGCTCGAAGATGACCATAGTGATAGTCATCAATGAGGTATGTAGCAGTCTTTCTAGGACAAGTTTACAAGCTTAGTTGTCAGACCTAGAAAGTACTTTACACTAGATATGGGAGTGAGTCTCTGCTTTTACTGTCTTCTGAATTTTGGGGGAATGAAAGAATTGTCCCTTCCTTCCTGGGGATTTTCAGGGGTTTTGTGTGAGTTGCACAGTAAGTCGCTCACCATGCCATGTATCTGTGCCTATTCACAGCTGCTTTTAGGAGTTTTATGCTTCTAATCGGGCCTTTTCTTGGAGGGCCTTTTTGTTTAAGTAGGCTCAGGGGGGTCTTTCAGGACCTTACAGCTGTTTCAAGAGACACCACAATTACCTTGGAAACATAATAGTAGATCTAACAAAGTTTCACAGCTTCTAATGGAGAGAGCACAGTTTTAACCCTTTTTATGTATGCAAACCATGGAGCAAGGAGTCCCAGGTGCATCAGTGATGTGGGGAACTCCAGAGCCAGCCTGGGTTCTTGGCCACCAACTAGTGCTCGGGCTCAGTTTCTCCCTAGGTATAGTGGGAATGATAATAGTATTTCTCTTCTTAGAGCAGTGACATGAAAATGTGCCACAGCTGGCACATACCAAGTGCTCAATGCACTATTTAATAAGGGGTAGATTGTTAGCACAAGCCCAACCTACTGCCTTACGTGGTTTCTAGATTGTAGTAGGTTTTTTCCCCTAAATATGGTCTCGAGCTGCACTGTCTAATTACTATGGCTCCTACTAGCCATAAATAAATGCTAAATAAAGCCAAATAAAAATTAAATCTCAATTCCTCACTTACACTAGCTAGATTTTTAAGACTTGATAGCTACACATGGTGACTGGGTGGTGGCTGCTTAAATTAAAGCCGAATAAAAATTAAATCTCAGTTCCTCACTTGCACTAGCTAGATTTAAGACTCAATAGGTACACGTGGTGACTGCGTGGTATTTTGGACCACGTAGATTACAGAACACTTTTTTCACTGAAGAAATTTCTTGGACTTCTCTGGTCTAGAGGATTTAAACACTGAGGGATTTAGAGACATAAGGTCTGCGTGTTTAATTTTGGAACTTTTTCTAATACCTGTTTCTGTTCTACAAATTAAAAGGTGCTTAAAGGAATATATGGACTTTGGTGACTATAGGTTTAGCTGAGACCTTGAAGCCCTTGCAGATGAAGTTGGAGTAGGGAATTTCTCTAAGCTAAAGGCCACGGCTGCTGTAAGAGGTGGCCATGGGTCCCTAAGTGCCTTTTTGTCACATAGTGCCCTGTGCAATCCTCTGGGTTGCATTTGCTGTATTGCTGCAGTCCCCAGGACATGCCTTCTAATATTTCATCTTTTTCCCTTCCTAGGCACCACTGGGTTCCAAAAATAGGACCCCTGATGATTATAGGGCAGGTGTCCTCAAACTACGGCCCGCCGGGTATTTTTGCTGCCACTGCCTGTTCTGCTTAGCAGCCAACTCATCCCGGGGCCCGCAGTCCAGCCCTCCAACAGTCTGAGAGACAGTGAACTGGCCCCCTGTTTAAAAAGTTTGAGGACCCCTGTTATAGGGCATATCCGGTCTTTCATTCACTTGCTGAGTATAGGTCATTAATACTGTCCATGATCTCCCTGAATCTGCAAAGAAGTCACCCTTTTAGGGGCCAGAGAACCAAGACATCCTGGTCTCCCTTTGCTTTGGGTTTTATCTCTGAAAAGTGGGTGAAGGGTGTTGGCTGTGCATTTGTAGCTAAGTAACCTGCTGTCTTCCCAGCTGACACTATAAAAGGAAAACACCCACTTGCATTAGAATGTGTCCTGCTTATGAGCACCCGAGGGCTCATTAGAGATGGCGTTAATAAGGACTCCTGTGCTCAGCTGTCAGCTCTCTGCCTTACCTGGTGGGCAGGTAGTTTGAACAAAACATTCTAGGTGCCAGGCCCTGGGGGAGCAAGTGCCTGAGTTAGAAGCCCCGTCTGCCCCTGCCCTCAGAGCACATAGGGTCCCCAGAGAGTCAGCCTGGCAGGAGGGGTTTCTGAGCTACGTTTCTTAAAAGGGGGAGTGAGGCTAGGAAATCTGGAAAGGAGGGGGTGCATTCCAGGAAAAATGGGTTGTGCAAAGTTTTAATTAGACAATGAGAACGGTGTGTTAGAACAACTTTTACTGCTTCCTAGATACTGTCGTAATTTACACCTTGGTTTTCACATCTCTGACATGGGGGAGTAGTATCTACCTCAGAGCTGTTCTGCGAATCAGTTAATTACATATGAAGCGTGTATTTCAGAATATCACCTGGCTCTGAGGAAGCACTCGGTGAAAATGAGGTGTCATTCTTATCTTCTTCCTTCTAGTAGTATTGCTGACGTGAAATAGGCCTTAGAGTGGAATCCAAATGGCAGCTCCTCCAGTGACCCTGTGCACGCCACTTGGCGCTTTTGGAGCCTGTTTGCTCTTCATTAACAAGAGGATAATGCTGTCCATGTTACAAGGTTTCTCATGAAACTTAAATGAAGGGTTGTCTATAAAGTCCTAGTACAGGTCTGGGTGAGAGAGGTGCTCAGTAGATGTTGGGTTAGGGAAGGAAGAGAGGAGGAAACAAATTTCTTGGCAGTAATTGGGCAACCTGTTTAGTCAAAGTGACGGGATGAAGTGGTATTTGAGGTGGATTAACCCAGCTGTTGTGTATAGGATGGATCAGCTCACATGCAGCACTGCAACTTAAACAAACTCAAAACATTGCTGTTTGCGGTATCTAGATATTTGTCTTACTTACAAAATAGTTTCTTGCACCATTACATGAGCCCTTTCCGTGTGTCAATCTGTATCTTACGTACCTCAAGATACCTATAAGAGGTAAGACTGTTGCTCCCATTTTACAGATGATAACATTGAGGCCAAAGGGGTTAACTTGCCTATCATCATGATCACTCAGCCTTGTGTTTGGGTGGTGGCAGGATTTGAACACAGGTATGTGGGCCCCAGAATCTCTGCATTTCGCTTCAGTGGTTGACTAGGAACCACAGAGGTATAGAGCAGAGGCTCAGTCAGGGAAGAAAACGTGTACCTCCAGTAGACTTTAGCTTGGTCCAGGCCTCATGAGGGTTTTCTAAATTTAGGCTGTGATGCTGTGTTCTCTTCTGGGCTAAGCCTAGCCTGTGGCCTGCCCTACTTGCAGAAGCTGCCTTAGGTGTGGTGGAGGGACAGTGGGGCTCTGTGGCAAGGCCTCCCACCTTACAGCTTTGCTGGGCTGGGCTGTTTCCCCCACCTCTGCAGAAAGAAGACTTGAATGCTGCACTGGTTGCCCCCAGGTCTGGTAAAGACAGGTGCAGGCTTGGCCACAGGTGGGTCCCCCTCACCAGGTCTAGCACTCGTTGGTGTCTCCTTTTGTGAGGCCTACATGCAGTGAGTGGGCAGTGCCAGGCCACTGGTCCTTCCTTCCTCTCCATCCCTCAGTGTTCTGGCCCAGAGCTTAGACACCTCTTCCCCTTGGCCTCTTGCCTGTTTCCTCCACACCTCTGCCTGGAACCTGTCTCTCTTACTATAAAACCGTCCGCAGCTGCCATAACTCAGATTGCTGCCCTGAGTAATGCCAGCTTGCTACTGATGTAATAATACCATTGGCCCACCCTGTGGGCCAGGCACTGGTCTAAGCACTTAAAACAGAGGCTAAGTCAGTTGCCCAAAGTCACACAGCGACTGCTAGCAGATCAAACCTTGAACCCCCGTGGTCTGGCTCTGGGGCCTGGGTCATTAGCCCTACCTCCCTCCCCACCCCCACTTTGTACCAGAGCCTTTCCCCACATGTTCCCATCCTGCCCTTTGCATAAGCCCTTCTGTTTGTGGCCTGTGTTCCTCCTGCCCCTCTGTTCCCTGCCCACCCCTTCTACCTTGTTTCCCTTCCTCCACCGGGGCCTTACTCTATGATAGTGGCTCCCACCTGGCATTGGAGCCTTTCAGAACTCTGTACTTCTCTGGGCCCAGGCTCAGGTCAGCTTCATCTGTTTCCAGTGCCTTTCTTGCCTTCCACCTCCCTGTTAGTAAAAAGAGATAGATGATATTTACCAAGCTGAAGTCTGCTGGCTCAGTGCTGAGCACTTCACAGTCCCTGAACCTCCCTCAGGTGGCTGCTTTGCAGAAGAAAGGAGCCGGGCTGGGGCTGAGGGGGGTGGGGGCTTGGGTGAGTGGGGTTGGAGCCCCTGAGTCCAGACCCAGCCACTTGTCTTGGTGCCTGAGGCCTCTCTGTGTTGACAGAAATGAGTCAGTTGGAATAGTGAATTTCATAACTGTGCTTGTACTGATGGCCCTTTTTGTGGTTCAAGAAATTTGTGACAATGATCCAAGAGCATCACTTACCTGGCAACCCCCACGCCTCCAGACAACACCTGGATGTACAATGCACACTCAGATGGCACGTGTGAGCTGATTCTCCTCTGCTGGCTGTGTTTGTGCCGCTGTGCCTGTGAGTGTTCAATCAGGGTTCAGAGGCTCCCTTGACAACCCAGATGGCTCCTGGGCCACGTGCCCTGGGTAAGCCTTTCTTAGGAGGAGATGTGAGTAAATATGATGCTTCCCTGAGCCAGGTGTGTTCACCACCTTCTGACCACCTCTGTGTTTCAGGAAGCCCTTGAGAAGGCCCAGGGCAGGGGCAGCTACTAAATGTTAATGAGGGACCCAGCCAGAGGGGACCCTGTGACCTTTGTCCTTAGACTTTGCCACCTGCCATTTTAGGGGAATGATTTATTGAAGAGGGGGGAGGGTGGAAAGGAAATCACCCTTTGAAATTTATGGCCATTTTCTCCAGCATTAATGTGCAAGCCTCTGGCCATGCAATTAGAGGTCATTAGGCGGCCACAATGGGAATTAATTCTGCAGGCGCCTCTGCCTGATTGTGGGCAAAAGTGCTCCAGGGCAGGGAGGAAGCAGGCCTGCTCCACTGGCCTGGTGGGAAGGTTGTGGAGTTCTGGGAAGGCAGGGAGCATTTGTCTGGATGGGGTGGGGGCGTTGAATCAATGAATAAGTGACCAGCTGGGACTGAGCTCAAAGACCGGAGAGTCCCTGGGAGGCTATGGGGTCTCAAGTCAGTTGATGCATGTCAAAGGAGTGGCAGTGTCACCCAGTGAAGAATGTGGGTTCTTCTGGCCTTAGAGGGAAGGTCAGACTTTAACTCTGAGACTTCAGGCTGAGGGAAAGTGGCTGATTCGCTTAGCTTCTCTGAGCCTGCCCTTCTCCCTTTGTGAAAGGAGAGTGATAGAAGTGCACTGGCAGTTTCTTTCACTCAGTGATCTTTTTCCCTTCCCTCATCCTGCAGGGTTTGAAATTTCCAATCTCCTATGCATTTTGTATCTTTCCTTACTGGGGATGTTTTTCACTCTTTGTCGTAAAGAAAAAAATGTCCCTCTGAAGTTTAAAATACCTTCTGCCCATTAACAGAGCTCATCTTGTTGTATGACCCTGCCTTGGGGTGCTCAGGCTTCCCTCTCTTCTCAGCCTAATGCAGTGCTTTGCATACTATAGGAGCTCAATAAATGCCACTGGTTTCCAGGCCTCTGCAGTTCTCAGAGTTGAGGGTGGGGGGCTGGTTTAGAGAGGCAGCTCTGGGGCTGCAACCAGGGGGTACCCATGTAACCACATGCTTATTGGCTGGAGACTGCCAACCTCTGATCCATGGCTTTCCCATCCATGACAAAAATGAGAAAAGGGTTCAAGGTGAGGAGTGTCATAGCTTAATTTATTCAAAGTAGAATCTTGTTCATTCTGAAATCATGTCCCTACCTACCTACTGTTCTGCTGTTTAAATAAACCTAATTTTAGAGAATGGTAATTTTGGATCATGGTAGCTTTTTTAAAAATTTTACTTGTACAAATTAAAAGGTGTCATATACCTCTGTCATTTACCTCTTAATATTCTATATTTGACTCTTCTGGAAATCTAAAATGTGGGATCTGCTGAACTGCACAGTACCTGGTGTACAGCCAGTACCTGTGAACCTCCAGGACTGGATTGGAGATGTCTGCATAGTGCTGAGGTCAGGATACACCTGCCTGTTGTTGAGATTTTGTTTTATGTATTTTCCTATAGCTGTGCAGATAAATAAAACATGGTTCTTAGCAGTGTTGTCATAGCACGACTGCAGGGGATGCCATAACAGACTGCAGTTTGAATGCTATGGGCTGAAGTTCTGTGTCCGCTGCCCCCCTCTTATATTTAAAACATCTGGGTTCACTGGTTTTCAAACTTGGTTTTTGTAATAGAACTAACTCTTTGCCAGCTGGAACTTTTTTAAAGATAGAAATCACTCTTTTGCCCTGGGTAGAGTGCTGTGGCATCATAGCTCACAGCAACCTCAAACACTTGAGCTCAAGAGATCCTCTTGCCTCAGCCTCCCGAGTAGCTGGGACTACAGTTGCCTTCCACAGGGCCTGCTAAGTTTTTCTGTCTTTAGTAGAGATAGGGTCATGTTCTTGCTCAGGCTGGTCTTGATCTCCTGAGCTCAGGTGATCCACTTGCCTTGGCCTCCCAGAGTGCTAGGATTACAGGTGAGTGACTACACCTAACCTTGCCTTCTGGAAATCTTAAGGGGAATTCCTCTGTACCAGAGAGACATGGGGCCCAGGGACCGGGGCCTAGGGCCCAGCTGTTCGATCTCACCTCTGCTACCATTTCTCCCATGAAAGTATCTCCATGGACCTCTGTTCCTGCAATTCAGGAACTCCACAGAGCACTTTGAAAACATCTGATCTAGTCTAACTTCCTATGTATGAATTGTTCTTAAATTGTAGTTAAATACGCATAAAACTCATCCATTTGTAATTGTCTAGTTCATAATGTTAGGTACATTCAGTGTTGTGCATCTCCAGAACTAAAAATTGACACCCATACCATTAATCCCCCATAACCCCTCAGCCTCTGAGAACCAGCCTTCTACTTTCTGTCTCTAGTTGCAGTATTTGTCCTTTTGTGATGGGCTTATTTCACTTATCATAAGGTTCCTCAAGGTTTATCGATGTTATACCATGTGTCAGAATTTCCGTTTTAGATTGGGCACAGAAGCTTACACCTATAATCTGAGCACTCTGAGAGGCTAAGGCAGGTGGATTGCTTGAGCTCACGAGTTTGAGGCCAGTGTGAGCAAGAGTGAGACCTCATCTCAGCTAAAAATAGAAAAACCAGCCCAGTATTATGACAGATGCCTGTAGTCCAAGCTACTGGGGAGGCTGACGCAGGAGGATCACTTTAGCTCAAGAGCTATGATGATACCATGGTGCTCTACCCAGGGTGACAGAGTGAGATCCTGTCTTAAAATTTATTTTCTTTTTAAGGCAAGAATAATCCATGGCACACATACCACACGTGTATTTGTCCATTCTTCCATGGGTGGACACTTGGCTTGCTCCTGTTGCTTGGCTATTATTGTGAGTAGTGCTGCTGTGAATAATAGGTGTGCAAATATTTTTGAGCACCTACTTCCAGTTCTCATACCTAGAAGTGGAAATGCTAGATCATACGGTAATTGATGTTTTTGAGGAACTACTATATTGATTTTCATGCTCATTGCAAGTTTATTGATGATAAAACAGGCAGCTAGGAGGCCGCAGGAAGAAATCGGAGCCCTAGTAGAGAAGGAGGGCGGAGAGCGAATCCCCCTCCCAACCCTGGTCTTTGTTGGGCTGTGGCTATTATTTTGGCATAGCTGCTGTTCTGTTCCCAGATCAGCTCTTATGTCATCAGGACAGGCCCCTGGACCCAAGCCCCATTCTTCGGGGTTCCAGTGACATGGCTCCCTCTCCCTGCCTCTTTGGGCCATGGTTTGGTGACTCCCTCCCACTGTTGCCAGTCCTGGGTGCCTCAGCACCCCTCAATGGGGCCCTTAGCTCTGCCTGCACTTCTGCACATAGCCCTCTGTTAGGTGCTCTTCACTGGAAACCTTTGAGTGTGCCCTTTGCTGGCTGCACATCTTGACTGATATAATTCCTTACTAGCATGGTGACCTTGGGCATATTGTACAACTTCACCCTGTCTCACTCCTCCCCATCTGTTAGTTGCCTCCTTGGGGTTGTTGACATGTATTGATAAAAATAAAGGGCTTAACACAGCCACTAGCATGTAGGAGCCCTACATAAGTGTTCCTGGTATTTGTATGATTACTGTATCCCTGTGTAAGATCCCTTTTAAAACTGTAACTTGGCTTGGGCCTCCAGGATTTACCTATCAACCGTGAGCCCCTCAGAAATTCCAAAGGTCCCCATTTCTGAGCTGCAAGGCAAGAAAGACTGGGCCAAGGGGAGGGAACAGTATTGTAAGGATGCTCCCAGGCCTGTCCACGAAGGCGAGAGAGGGAGTGCTGAGTGATGGCTGCCCAGCTTGGGGCCGTGCCCTCTGCTCCATACCAGCTTAACAGGGCAGCAGGCAGCTCAGGGTGGCTGGGGCTTCCGTGCTCACTGTGCAGATGCTCTGCCACAGGTCCTGCCAGTTCCCTTTGCAGCTATGTTACTCTGCTTTAGCCCTCGGCAAGCAGACGGCAGGGATATTGTGACACATCAAGCCCCAAAGGGTTTGCATCTCTGACAGGGAGGAGTCGGAGTAATCCCTTCCGTTTTCCCTACAAGGTGCCTCTCAAGGAGGAAACCTGCCTTGAGGTCTGAACACCTGAGTCGATCATGAAGGAATGGGGCCGGGGTCAATGGGCCTGTATTGATGATGGTGGTCCTGAGAAGAGTTGGGAGCAAACATGTGCACACACACTCTTTAGGTGCAGCAGAAACATCACACTTCCCTGAAACTTTCGATAGTATACATTAAGATTCATTCCTCTGCCACGCCCAGAGTCCAGTTTTTCTCCAATAGTCTTTTTTTTTTTTTTTTTTTTGCTGGGGCTGGATTTGAACCCACCACCTCCGGCATACGGGGCCGGCGCCCACTCCAACAGTCTTGTTAACTTACACTGGATCCTCAGGCCTAATTGAGTTGACAGCTCTTGTTTAGCTGTGAAGGGTGTTGTACCTTCTTTATTCATTCAGCAAATAATTGTTAAATGTTCTATGTGGCTGGCACCGGGCTGGGTACTGGGAATGTGATAAGCAAAAGAGACAAGGCCTCATGCTTACTTTCTAGTAGGGAAACAGACCAAAATAAGCCCACAAGTGAACGCATAAGCAATAGTTGCGAGTTGTAATGTACTGAGTATTGTGAAGGGGAATCATTGAAGGCTGCAGGACAGCACGTGCAAAGGCCCTGTGTCTGGGGACAGGGAAACGTTACTATATAGAAGGAACCAAAATAAAACCCAAGGCCGTGTGAGCAGGAGGGAGATGGAGAGCTGAGATTGAGGGCAATGGCCAGTCCTGTAGGGCCCTGTCCATTGAGGGAAGCAGCAGAGCACTGTTCTGAGTATAATGGGAATCCATTTTTAGGGGTTAGGTGGGAGCAGTGTTATCTGATGTTTTGCTGCTGTGTGAATGGGTGCCAGTGACCCACTAGCAGGTGATTGCAGCATTCGAGGGGAAAGGCCATGTTGGTCTGGGCTAGAGGGGTCACCAGGAGACTCAGTTTGGGGAGAGAGTTTTGAGGTAGAGTTGAGAGGCATTCCTGATGGGAGTTTGTGGGGTGTGTGTGTTACACTTAGAGAAGAATCCTGGATGACTCCTAGAGTTTTTGACTGTCTCAAATATTCTGTCTTTTCCCTCTTATTTTGGTTAAGAGCTATATAATACTTTCTTTGAACATCTAAATAAAAGTATAGTCAAAGTCTCCAGCTTGATCATGTGCTTTTTTTGTAGTTGGTGATCATGGATTTAGTGTGGGTGTCTCCGTCCAGGGGCAGGTCCCTAGCTCACCTGGGGTCCCTGGCAAAGTGGGAGAGACTTGAAAGTGGCAGGTACCAATCCATACAAGCTGACTCATTCAAGCCATTCCGCTCTTTGAAGGTCTGAGGGAAAGGAGTCTTAAAATGTGTTTAAACTTGGGAACTTAAATCTGCCATGTCAGTGATACTGGATTTTGATGCTGGATTTTCAGGCTCTTGGTCTCAGCAGTTCAAAGAATGAAGCGATGGACCACAGGATCAGCAGTAGGTTAGGTTTTATTCAACATGTGTTACAGCTCTCACAAAGAGCCAAACCTTGCAGGGCAGGATCAGCAGTAAGATAGGTTTTATAATACAAGTGTTACAGCTCTCACAAAGAGCCAAACCTCCTTTCAGAGCAGGATCAGCAGTAATACAAGTGTTACAGCTCTTACAAAGAGCCCAAACCTCCTTGCTCTCCTGCTCTCTCTGGGAGGTCTGGGCTTGGGCTCTCTGCTTAGGGGCTTATATAGGGGCAATTGTCCAGTGAGCTTTCGGGTCTTGAAAACAGACCATTCAGGAGCAGGTTTTGAAAATAGACCAATCAGGGATGCACTGGATGACTTGCCAAGAGTCCACATGAGGGGACTGCACGGCACCAGTGTCTTCCCCCTCTCGTGTCTGGCGAATTCCTCCATTCGCCACAACAAGCCCTGGGAACAAGGTGGCCGGTCTCTGTGCCACCTTGTCCAATATCATCAGGAGGCAAAATAAGGCCTTACATCAGAGTCAACTTTCCCCTTGGCCATATTCCTGAGGATGCCTCTCTCAAAAGGGTTAAAATAATAACATGGGAAGTTAGTGCCCACAAACCTGTTAAAGAGAGAAACCAAAGTCCCTTAGAAATAAAGCCAGTGGCCGGCCCTTACATGGGCAGAAATAGGTGAGGCATTATATGGAGCCCAGTTCTCTTTGTGACAGAAGACATTTGCAGTGGGCCTAAGATGAAAAGGCGAGGTATGTAGTCACTGATTACCAAGAACTGAACTATATCAGAAGACTATATCAGACCCCCCCCCCACATAGGGAAAAGGTCTGGTCAGTTGCCGTATATGAAAATTCTAGACTATTTTACAAACAGTAGGTAACAGAAGGTTATGTAACTTTGGAGTGCATATGGCAGGGAACCACATGAAAAAGCAAGTTCTGAAACCGTAGCATGGGTTGGGTGTGCAAAGCACTTAAGGATTTGGAAGACTTATACTGTGTTTTTCCTAAATGTGCCCGTCATACAGTTGT